>APFE030980366.1:0-60677 GCA_000404065.3 Pinus taeda
CGGTCGGTGAAGACCTCAGGTTGTATCAGCATTCATTGGTTCACTTGACAGTTGCTCCTGTTACTGCTAGTTGATGCCATTCCCCCTCATATGTTGCAGTCAGTTACGGCGACATTCTATATGCTAACACCTGAGTTTACAGTGCAGTACCATTCCTATCCATCATGTTCAGTTGGTACCTTATGGGATCAGTCTTTGATATCAGTGATCCGTTGTATTTTCCAGCATCATTGACAGTTTATATGTGATATTCAGACATGTACTTGTTCGACTATGATCAGATGATCCATTATGTATTTTACAGTCAGTTTTACTTGTATACTTAGTGGATCCGCTTGTATTTGATATGCGGACATGCTTTACTTTTCTTTCTCTGAGCATGGGTATGCCCGCCTCAGACGGTGTTTCTTTCTGATCTTCTTTTGTGGCTTGGCAGGCTGACTTCGGGTGAAGTACTCCTCAGTTTCTGGCAGGTTTCCTTTCCATTTACTCGCTTAATACATTTCGGCCATCATGTACCCCTTCTGACCTCATATATTAGGGGGCATCTGTTATAGCTCCAAATCTCACCAGTACGGTTTGTGATGCTTCAGCCATGGCCTAGGGCAACCCCTCCTTCCAAACCTGGTCCTATATCTAAAAAACAGTGTTTTATTCCCTGTACGCGACATTGCCCTGAGTTAAACGCGTGTATACGCGGGTTCATACATATCTAACCCGCGTATATGTATTAAAACACTTAAAAAATATAAAAACTCCGTATTTTCGGGCGGAGATCGCGGGTTTTACCTGCTGATCACCTGTTAGTGCCCGTGGCCTCAACTGTCCCCAACCAATTCCTAACTAAAAAACTACCTTGGAGTTGGTATAAAAAGACATCATGGGGAAGGCCTAAGGAGGAGAAATGATTGAGCAAAGTTATTATACTGATTTTTTATCCCCCTGATCAGGTCTGAAGTCCCTTGTGCCTTCTGCACTTCCCCCATCTTGTATAGGAAACCCTTGTTTCCTTTGTGTTTGGATGTTCATTTTTCCCATCACACCTTGGAGAGAGTAATGGAAGGTGACCTACTAGTGGCTTGAGGCGGGACGGATCCAGAAGGAGGCTGAGCTTGGAACCTGCAGAAGCAGATTCAGGTGATATTGCTCTTTTTCCATATTGTTTATTTATCTAATAAAGAAACACGTCTTGTTCCCAAAACGCTTCTCACTTTGTGTTAATGATATTTATATGTGAAGTTCATACTTGGATAAGATGTTTATAAGTTTGTAACTAACTCATCTTTCATAACATAAAGATCATTTTGTATGTAAAATCTTGTCCATATACTGTTGTAGTTTGTGGAATTGTGGTTTTTACAGGACTAAGGAGCGGAAGGGACGTGAAGAAGGGTTTGCACCCTTGAGTAACTACCCAAACGTAGGACATCAGGTATGCCCCTCTCACCCTAAGAGGTAGTTATTTATAGCATAAACGGTTGTATGTGTGTGTGTTTCTTAACTTAGATAATTTTCCGTCTGCTAAGGTTTCACCCAAGAACCTTAGGGGATTATTTCCTGCAACACCCACGCAGAGGCACCGTTAATCACCTGTGTACATCAGATTAGGGCTGAATTTGCAGATCACCAGTGTGCTACAGTTAGACGAATGCCCAGATTTGATCAAGCGCTCGAGAGATCACCCTTCACAGATTCGCTTTCCACTTCACTTTCATATAGATCAAGCTTTTTGAAACAATAACCCAAATATTTCAGATCTTAAGATATTCAACCCAAAATCATACCCAAGCCAAATGATCTCCTTTGCTTTTATATAGGCAAGCTCTTCCTCAAATCATGGATCAATACCATGGGCCAAAACCATAATAACACAATACCGTCGGCTAAATACCAAGGGTTAAACATAAGAAACCCACGTGGGCGCACTTTAATGCCTTGAAGTGTGTCCACTGGGTGTACGCACCTCATGAATGGGTAACCTGCGTATCTGGTCACGGTCCCTGCACAGCGTACCTGCGGGTACGCATCTTCTGAACTGTTCTCCTGCGTTTTCTTGATTCTCATCATATTGAGAGCCATGCCATGGGTGTTGCCATCAAGTACAATATCTGTAACATATAACCATACCAGAAACATAATGCCAACAGTGAGTAAGTCGGCTGGGCAACCCAGACTTCGCCCCACGCTTGGTATAAACAAGTGATGCATTGAATCATTCGACATTCAATCCAACATCACTCATCACTCAAGAAGAAGTGCGCAGAACAGATGAAGGTGACGCAACAAGGAAGGAGGGCACAAATTGGTGATGCGCCCGTTCTTGGGCGAAGCCGCACGGAGGAACGCACATCTTGGTCTTGGGTGAAGTGCGCAGGCAGGGTTGCCCACCAGTTGGAGAAGGGCATGCAAGGGTGTGCGACGCCCGACTTTGTGCGACGACTAGGCATGGGTTTTGGGTGACTCGAGGAGCGCCCGCCCATCATGTAAGTGTGCACGGAGGAGAGTTGGTTGACACGGTGAAGGTGTGCGGATGGGTGAGGGCGCACCGTGCACGACCGAACGGTGGAGACGAAGGTTGGAACCGAAGGTCATAGAGTTGGGTAGGCGGTAATACGTTCTGTTTCACATGATTTGTGTGTTTCCAAAGGGTTGGCAAGTGGGACTGTGTGTGGGCAAGTATACACGGTTTGGGCGTTTGATGACCAATGAAGTGCGAGGCGGGTGAAAATGTGCGACGAGGTGAACGACGGGTTGGTGAGTTGTGCGGCGACCGTGCAGAGGTGCCGATGAGCTGGGCAACCGAGTTTGCCGATGTTGGAAATTTGGCTAAGTATAAATTTGGGGTTTCCCAAGGACTTAGTCTATACTTTGTAAAAGTGAACATTGTATAATATATTGATATCGGGCAGACTCATATTGCAGGGAGTTACCCTCCCTTTATACTGTTGTGCATTTCTCTTGCATAATGATGTTGATAATGAATGCGTATGGGTGTTCATTGGTATAAAGGCACATTAATAATACTTGGTAACGAAAATAAAACTAAGTATGGATTGTTAAGGCGTAGTCTACAATCATAAGTATTGGTGAAAAGAAAACAGTTGGTAGTGTCGCACCTCGCCTAGCATGGTTGGAAGACTACCGTAGGCTTGGGGGCGTGACACTATCCCTCCTCCTACCTCCTAGTCCCCCTCTGTAAGGACCTGCGGTCCTTAGCACGCCCACCAGCACGATGTGCGAAGCCGACTTGGTGGACGAGCGGCTTGAACGAAGGAAAATATGAGAACTAGGAGCTCAGACTTAAAGTGCGATGAAGGCATGTAATAACGCGCACAAGAAAGGGGAGCGACTTGGTTTTATAAGGCGTGGGAGTGTGTAACCATACCCACGAGCCGACCTATACTTGGAATGCATTAGAACGAACACTGACGATGTTGGAG
Source organism: Pinus taeda (assembly GCA_000404065.3). Classification (NCBI taxonomy): domain Eukaryota; kingdom Viridiplantae; phylum Streptophyta; class Pinopsida; order Pinales; family Pinaceae; genus Pinus; species Pinus taeda. The sequence continues at coordinate 3,441 of APFE030980366.1, forward strand.
GGTGTTTTACGATGGAAGTGTATGGCGTTGGTAAGTCGGCTGGGCAGCCAAGACTTTCCCAACACACCTTATATATAACACAAGGCGTGGAGGCATTTGCAACAATGAACTTCGCTCATCATCCAGCGAGGAGAGGTGTGCAAGACTTTTGTAGCCGCAATAATAGAAGGGAAGGCACAGATTGGTGATGCGCCCGCTCTTGGGCAAGGCCGCACAAAGGTAGAATGTTGTCTCAGTTTTGGGTGAGGCGTGGGTAGGAGTACCTGCCGGTTGGTGAAACCGTGCGAAGTTGGTGAACAGTGGAACGTTGGTGAAGCTGGGTGAACGGTGGAATGTTGGTGAAGCCGGTTGTGCGAAGAGGGTGTCTTGGTGACTTGGTGGAGTCACCCGCCCATCGTGCACAAAAACAAGGTTCGTTTGTGAAGTGCGAAAGGTAGCTTGTGTGGGGGCACGCCTGCCCGACTTGGGAAAAGGATCTTGGTTATCATACAGAGGTGTGATGAAGTTATAAATTTGGCTAAGTATGAAACTTAGTGTTTCCAAGTATATTTGCAAAGCTTTGTAACATTGAAAGATCATATAATATATTATTTGGGCATACTCATTGTTCAGGGATTTGCCCCTCCCTTTATACTATGGAATTGTGTTCTCTTGTATAATCGTTGATGATAATGAATGTGTATGGGTGTTCATTGGTATAAAAGAAACATTAATAATTACATGGTTGCGAAACACAAACTAAGTAGGACATATGGTTAGGCGTAGTCCATGAACATAAGTATTGGTGAAAAGAAAGTGGTCGATGGTGCCGCACCTGGCCAAGAGCAGTTGAAAGACTACCGCCGGCCTTGGGGCATGACACCCTCCGTCTAACCAAAGGAGAAATTCGACAATTGTACAACTCGCCTCCCCCTCCCACTCTCCCTTCTTGTCCCCCTCCCACTCTCCCTCTCTCTCCCCCTCCCCTCTCCCTAAATCTGCAAACATCTCCATTTCCATCGGGGCTTCACGTGGGAGGCTAGACATCTTGCGAAAAATAGGGATTGCAATCACTATCACTCTGGTGTTGCTATTCATTTTTATAGTTGTGTTCAAGAAAGCCTTCAATGCACAACGGGGCAACGATAGTGTGAGGGATAGTATAGACATAGTCACGCACACAACAGGACAACTCGCCAACCTTGGTGGCAACTCTTTGGAGTTAGACATTATATACTTATGGACTAACACAGTGGACGTGGGCATAGACATACACACATATACAATGGAGGAACTAGCCAATGCCACTGACAATTTTACAACTAAAGTTGGACAGGGGGCCTCTGGCTTTGTTTGTCGTGCCAAGTTACCAGGAAATAAGCTCGGCGCCGTCAAGAGGGCAACAAATTTAGATCCCAATTTATTCTAACAATAATTATCTGTGCTTCTCAGATTGCTATGTCATCCTCATCTCGTGGATCTCATCGGATTGTGCCTACAACCAGGTGCACCTTCATTCTTTTGGGGACTGTCTAAACATTGAATATTAATTATTTTTATTTCCAAAGGGATTCGGTCAAAGACTCATTCAGGATAGCATAGAAATTTATCTATTTTGATATAGTGTAGATCCATATTTTTGATGCGAAAGCACTGACTATATAGTTGTTGTCTAAATTTTTTTATTGTTAATAAATCAATAAACAAATTATTTATTAAATATCAAACCTATACTTCTTCTTTAATTTTTTATTGTTAATATATCAGTCAACACATTATTTATATATACTATTTATATCAATATCATATCTGTAAATAAATTTTGTAGATCTATAATGGTATGATAATTTATCTCTAGATTCTACTCATGAAATATAAATCCAAATAATTAAAATGCCCAATCATCTTAAATAAAATCTATACATCTAAATAACATGTGGAATAAAATTATTTTAAATAAAATCTATATATCTTAACAATATTTGGAATAAAATCACAGAAGGAAAATAGAAAACAACTTTATGTGAAAAACCTAATTAGAAAAAAATAAGCGAAAAATATTTGTAACTTTCCTATTAACTAAAACATACAAATATTTGGGCTTCCACGGAGCTCCAATTTTCTTGCCTTCTCACTCCACGCCTAATGTGACAACCAATATGCCTCCCTTAACTTGATTGACATTAGTCGAGCTTGCACTGGTTTGGTCTCGTCTCATGGTCACAATTTCTTTCAAAACACCACAATGGCTTAAACCCCAAACTCATTCGACACGCAATCACTACTCGTGGGCTATTTGTTGAGTTCGTGCCTTAACCTCTCTTTGAATCCTCATAGGATGTCTTACCTAGACACTCATCAATGCTCGACTCTCGTTTTCTCCAACCCCTCGTAGGGCCTTAGCCAATGTGATTGTGGACTCGTGACTAGGTGCTCTAATTTCACAATCAATGGCCATGATAAGAGGAATAGAGCCACTATCCAAACATGGCTTAAGTCTCTATCGAGGTGGGCCCTCCATTCAATGGTTACGATCCATGTATAACAATATACAATGGGGTGAATTGCAGGCGCGGGGAGGGTAACACGTGATATCAACGAAGGAGGTGGGGGAAGGGGCAGAACGGGGTCTACACTCTTGGTTTTGACTTGGGGTTCTACTTTCCATTGTGAAGAGTCGAGAATCTCTGGCAAAATCCCACGACCCTTGAGGGGGACCTCCCCGTGATATAATTAAAATGGAGGTTGGGTCTACAATCAATATGCATCATTGATTGAAATAAATGGCTCTCAAACTTCCTAGAATCCTGTGATGGAACCTCACCTATGGAAGCTCATGAGAAATCCAAGTACACTTCAACCTCCTAGTTTTGTTACAAATGTTACCTAGTAGACGACGAAACTTCCGAGACTTGATCACTAACATTGGCAGACCTATAGTCTTGGGTTATCGATGTAATCTAGTACCAATTTATCTACTCCAATGTACCTAACAAAAATAGATGACTCATGGGTACAAATGCTTCCATTGTGCTTGCAATGGTCTCATCCCTACTCGACTGAGCATCTTTGCTTTTACTCCGTGGTTGAGACCATTAGCTAATAGCATAAGAATTTTCTCCCTCACGACTCACTATCCCAAATACTCGACTTGGGCATTTTATTCTGCCAGAGTATGGACACAAACAATATGTGAAACCAAAACCCCACACACAAAGTAAATTAGACTTAATGTAGAGACACTCGCCCACTTTACACAAGGCGTCAATATATGTTCAGGTAAAGGAATCGAACACATGGAACAACTGAATAAGCTCATATTTTATATAACTTATAATGATGTATATATAAAAGAATGTTACAACCTTTGTTTTCCAACTGCAAAGCTCTTGTGCTCCTCCTCAAGTTGTTTTTGCTTCTTACTTACTATACCAAGACATATATATCTAACTATTGGAAAAAAAATATCTTAATAGAACAAAGATTATTCGAACATCAATCCTAACTCCTAGAAATTGCCTAACATCTCACCCTTACATTTGTCATTTATACAAAGAACCACTTGGAAAAGACACCATCTCAGTAAAAAAAACCAAACAACACATGTAATTACATCAAAACCCCAATATTTATAATTTATACAAATTACATTTGAGGGATGTAGAGTCTTCAAGAAGTTTCAAGAAACCATAATATTACATTATACTTTCATTTTATTTATTTATTTATTTGGTTCTTAAACACAACAATATATTGAGATCCATGGTGACATCCATTTTAATTTCATTCGTTTCATGTTTTCCTTACTCAGTGATTAATCGTTTGATAATTTTTGGAAGTACCCTTTTTACTTCATACACCAGTTGTTTATAAGGAGTTTGTGGCCCATTTTTGCAAGTTATTTAAAATGATAAATAAATGTTTTTTTTTTGTAGATCAAACTTTTCTATTATACAAAATGTTTACATATTTGCCCATGGATTTCCAAAATCCTACCAACCTCTACCTTACTAGATTTGTTGGCCAGTAGGTAGTTTCAAAAAACATCATACATTGCCAAAAGGATTTAACCATCTAGAAATGGAATGGGACTAAGAGGCAAAACACTAGCAGAATCAAAGTACATCCAAAAGGCATCTGTATCCAATGAAGTTATTGGAGAAATATTTTTTGGATGTGAAGTGGGAGATGGTTGAGGCTTGAAATCATAGTGAACATGTTTCTCCATATGGGACATATGGGCCATATGTTCCGCATGTAGCACTACTTTATTTTATATCACTTAGAAAGGAGATAATTTCATTTATGTTGTTGTGTCTATCCCTGACGAGATAAAACACAAGTAATCTAAGTTATCTAATCTAGTCTCCAATGTCCACTTCAAAAACCTCATTCTCAAGGGAATTGGGTGGCCCTGCTAACATAGGTGTCGCTTCCTTGCCTGGAGGAGAACCTGATTTATGGGGATGGTTAGATTGGTCTCTATCACTTCCCCAACAGCCTCTTCTTACACGACCACACTTGCAAGGAGTCCTTAGTGTGGCACCAAATAAATAAATAAAAGACACTAGGTAACGATCGTCATAACAAAAATATGCAGCGCCCCTCGAATAGCACCCCTGATATAAACCACCCCCGCAGAAATCTACACACCGCCCAATGCCCAACTGACTCATGTTACAATCCCTACAGGATTTTTTAATTGCAATCTCCTTAACCCCTAGACCACAGGTTATCTAACCAACATAATTCCACTACCAAATAGCGATCAAAGCTTCAAAATGAGGGAGAACTACCCATACCCTCTAAGGGCTGAATCTTCCCTCTCAATCTTAGCACCCACAATATGAACATGACCCAAAGAAAATTATCCTAGAACTAAAAACCCATAGCACCATGAAAACAAGTGGCATTATATGTATTACCACCATGAAAATGAGTGGAATTATATGTATTACCACGAGGAAAAGGACAAGAATGCCAATATAACCAACATAGTCTATTAAACATGAAATGAAACCACTTCAGCTAGAAAAATCGTAATACCTTGTTCCTATGCCTTATGCTTCCTAGATGACAACCACAACCAAGGACCTAGTCACCACCCTACATAACCAAGGCGTTGATGCTCTATAAATTCCTGTTTGCCACTCCACTGGTTTGATGCCTTTTCTCTCCCTTGCCCTAATGATACACTATCATTGACCAAAAGAGATCTTTCCCAAACTCTCGACATCCATAATACTTGTAAACCCAGAGTCTCAACACCAAATCCTTTAATGCCAGCTATCCCAAAACAGAGGAATCACCATTGTTGGGCTCCCCTCTCAATTTATCGAACACCGACCAGAACTAGTGAATGAAGTTACCATAGCAACAAATAGGGGCATAGAACCAAGGTTCGAGCGACCAAAACAAAGCCAATACTAATAATACACTCTCTTGCATAACTCTCCTCTTGCACCATAGACTATCCATGGTAGAACTCGATAATAAATAGAATTTACACCGCACAAGCTTGCGCATGGGGTAGGCATGCCACCCCCCACCTATATCTCCATGGGATTCGTTTGGGTGGGAGACACCCTCCCCGAGATCCCATTTACCATGTTCATCTGCCCCCATTAGGGATAAATGAGAACTAAATGTCTAATAATAACATTTTTTTTTTGGATTGACCCAAGGGGATTTAAACCTTGAAGATCATGGTTTTATATAGTATTTCATAACAAAACTCCTATGAACTATTTAATAATCATATTCATTAAAAATAGGGAAAGACATTTTAGTTTTGCTTAGGGCTTTTTCACATAGAATTTGAATCCATATCTATAATCAAAAGATAGAGATTTTACAAAAAAAAAAAAATTATTGATTTCAATCCAAAACTCCAATTAAATGATACATTTTTTTTAAATAATTAATTTAAAAAAAATTACTTTTATATTCATTTAATCTTTTTAAAATTATTTGTATACATTTTAAAATTATTTTTATACTTTTTTAATGTTATTATTATAATTTTGGCTTTTTGAAAAATCTTTTAACATGTCTTTTTCTTAGAATGCAAATATCATTGAAGAGAGTTTTAACATTTGAAAAGACATGTTTACATAATCCAATTTTATTGTATATGATGTAAATTATTCACATAATCCAATTTTATTGTATATGATGTAAATTGTTCACCATTGTTAGACCATTGCAATGATTCATCTTGATTCTCTCTCTCCTTGGAAGGTCACTATCGAAGGGAATGAGGATTGGAGTTGGGATGAAGATGCAGTTCCGAGCATCTCAATAGCATTATTTATTACAACTTTTTGCAACAAAAATTGTTTAGTTGTTAGTATCATTGAAAATAAGAAACAATTTCATTATTATTGTGTTTTTACCAATGTTCCACCAAGGTTCTAGGACGAGGGGGCGAGGGAGCGAGGGGGCGTGGGAGCGGCCTATGCAAAATCTCCCTACCATTTTTTAGGAAACGTGGGGGAGCGTCAGGGTCTTAAAAATTTATAAATATAAATATAATTTATTAATTGAGTCACTATGAAAATTTGGTTTGAATTGAAAAGCGAAAGCATGAATTGATTGAATATTGTTTGACATTATCAAATTTATAATAACTATAGAAATATAAATTTAAAATTCTAATTCGCTTGGTCAATCCTAATTAAGATTTTGGTCAGACAGGGAGAGCTAAGCTTGATAGGTAGCCACTAATTCTGTGAAAAGGTAAATGAACAGATCAGGACAACTGCATTGGCAGTAGAAGGGGCAACTACAATGGGTTGTCCAGCTGTATTGGATCCAACAGCTAGAAATTTTGTTATATTATATATAATATAGACAATACACCATATACTGAAAGAAGAATTTTAGTTCCAGGAGAGATGAGAAGATCACATGAAAGAGTTTCTGACAGTTTACTATCAAATGACATTGACTACAGGATGACCATCTATGAACGAACTTGGGTGACCAACGATGGCATGGATAATTTGTCTACCTTATTAGAGCAATGCCATGCAGTTCAAACTTCAAACTAGTAGTGTATTTCAAGGGTGAAAATAATTTTTAGACCTGAGAATTCAAGCTGAGCAACTGTGCTCTGTGTAAATTTTGTAACTGTATAAATTCATATATAACGACAGTTCCTGAGATTTCTCGCTGCCCATAGTATTTGTTCATGCTTGCAGTAAACGCATGTTAGTCTATAGTCCACCCAATTATTTCCCACATGACATAGGTGCTGCTTCCATAGTTTGTATGTCAAATGTAATGCAAATTAAAAACACAAACTGAATGTCTCATATTCTTTGCATGTCACTTCAGTTATCTCCCCACTGTAATCCAGCCATCACTTGAGAAAAAAAGGAGAAGTTTTAAAAGGGAAAATTCATGTACGTGCTATATGGTCCAACAAATTTCCATGATATTGACCCTATAAAATAACGCTTGTTGAAACCAAAAGACAACACCAGACGTTATCCCCATACAAAACATGAGTAGCTTTGTACCACTTTAGGTCTATTAAATCATAAACTATAAGCAAGGCCATTTTTTTGGGAGCGTGGGGAAACGTACCCTCAGGGAAGGGAAACGTTTCCCTGCCACCTCCCCCCTGAGTTTCCTCCATTTTGGGAGCATCGGGAAACGTCCCCTACTCGTCCCCAAGTCCCCGGAGCGCGAGGGAGCGAGGAAACTAGACCCTTGTGGGGGGGCCAAGTCCCCGTGGAACACTAGTTTTTACAAATGGATTTTATGTTCAGGTTTGTCTACTAAAGAGCTTATGAGTGCTTCCATTCTTTCAGAACTTGTATTGTTAATATGAAATATCTTTCTTCTGTAGCTGTAACATTTCTCGTATAAGATAACATTTTTTTTTGTCGATGTGTAGAAGTGTCTATAAGTGACATGGGGCAAAAACTTGATAGGATTAAAGCCAATTTTGGGGGCAAAAGAAACAGAGAAGGGGTTTCTGTGATTGCTGTTGAGATTATTATAGTAATATGTATGTGCTTTGGACTTAAATACAGGAGAGGAGATTATCCAACTGTAGAAAAAACAGTGGAATCAAAACTGAATCAAAATTTGTACATTACCAGATATAACAAGGGAGCCACTGTCGTAGTGGTAGTCCCTGCCGGGGTTGAGAAACTACAGCTCTTTGAGTTGCATCTTAGTTGTCCTGAGCATACCAGAAAATTTGCAAGTGAGCGCTTATTGAACATAAACGATGAACCACAACTAATTTGAAAGAGAAAATTGATAAAAAAAACTCTGATGAGTATTTGCAGAGCCCAGAACCTTGACACCAAAATGTAAAAGAAATAGGCCACTGCACAGATATTCCTTGGTTAACATTAATCCATGTCAGTGATTTTTCAAAGAAACAGGCCACTGCACAAATAGTCCTAAGTTAGCATTAATCCATGGGAGTGATTTTTCAAAAAAACAAGCCACTGCATAAATGGCTTTTTAAATAGCCTATTCTTACTTGGGTTAGTGAAGATCACAAGCCCGGCATTATTGCAGTAACAATACCATTAAATACGCATTTGATAATATCATAGTCAACTCCTAATTGAGAACATGCGAAGTTAAGATTAACACGTAGGCTTTGCTATGAACCATAACCTTTGCACAAACCAGAGGCCATCTTTGGTCATCTTTATTTGAATTGCAGATTCAAAAATATTTTATAAGACATATAAACACATTAATATCATAAACCAGAGGCCATCTTTATTTGAATGGTATATTCAAAAATATTTTATCAGACATGTCTATTACATGGCATTAAGTTGAACACAGTGTAAAAACATCATTTTCACCAGCAAATAAAGTAAAAGCAAGATAGGTTTAGCGTCTTCATGCACTTGTTTTTTCTAATCCATCTTTTTTCCGTAAAGAGAATTCAACGAGTATGACTACAGGGGCACCTGTTTTGGATTGTAAACAACATATTCATTGTAAGTCAGAGGGTTGGATTTGTGTCCAAAAGGAATCAAAGATCCACAGGTCACCCTAATTTCATCTTTGCAGATCAGATTAACTAGAAAAGATAGTAATAGAAAATCCTTCATCACCTAAATCAATTTATGGGGAGTTGCCAAAGCAACGTCTGAGAAGTATATGCCTCTACCAAATTGCACCTCAAATAAATATGTAGAAGCTCCTCCATATATATGTTACTTAAAATGATCCAAGTGCAGGAGCAGAAACTATTGCAGGGAGCAAGCCATTCTTCAAATGTCTTATAAGGTTGCATGTCCCGGTTCCTGCAAAATATCATGCTAATATTATGATGATAGTCTAGTGTTATCATTTTTTCACTCGCAAGGAAATCCAGAGATGGTTCCTTACTTTGGTGGGATGAAATCTGATGACGTCCTTTATAAACATGGAACTGTGACACTGCATATTCAATGTATATAAAATTAAGAGGAAAGAATGAGCATACCATACCACAACAGGACCTTGTTGGGAAACTTCACAACTTCCTTGTAGGTAGGTCCGGAACCTTGAAGAGCGTAGATATTATGCACATTAACCTGAAAAGGTTGTGCAAGAAAATTTAATCTATAGGCTCATCATCTAATCGAGAGCAAAAGCTCAATCCAGTGAGAAAACAAAAAATACAGGTAGAAGTAGAATTTGGTACAAGGCATAACGGATTAAATCACCTCTTTTTTTATTTTGATTGGCTTTTAAGTCTTCTGCAAGTATTTCAGGATCATAATAGAATCATCATGGCCTCTCTCGATTGGGATGATAGAGCAGTCTAGTTTAGAATACCTGTCAGCTAATAGGTCATCCAAAGAAGCTACTCCACTCATATCTCCAATCACCTGTGATGCAAAACTAATATCACGAGTAGCCTCCACAGTAGGTGATCCTTGTGATCAATATACAAATAACAAAATGTTGTAAAATGTGAAAAGGGAAAACATATGCAAAATGTTGTGAGATGTAAAAATGGAAAACATATTACAATCCTAGAGCATTTTGAAACTTGAAAAATGGCCGCAGAATATATACTACATAAGGAAAGTGGAGAAAGAAAGGACTGAGAAGTATCACTTACTGGAATGTATAGGGCTATATGGGCTCGAACCGCAAACCTTCTCGGTAGAACAAATCAAAGTTCTTATTATCAAAAATAATTTGAACTGTTCCAAGAACCCAACATAAGATGCACGAACTAAGTAAATGCATATGATACTTGGACGATGATACTTGGAGAATGAAGCTTATGAGTTAAAGTACAACAAATAGTTAAGTCAGGTGATGTTTATTTTCATGTGCATGTGTTTATTCAGATATAAACTACTTAAGTTCTCACCAGGCTGGGCTACAATGGCCATTCTGATGATCTAGTTCATACTCATTGCATGTTTCTAATAAAATGACATTATATTCATTTAAATTATGTGATTGAAATAGGGATACAAGAGCTTATCTGTATTTGAAGGTGTATAAGGTAGAGTATAAGCTCACACCAATCCTTGTTTTCCCCTGCAAGAGAAAATCAGTTTCTACTTCACTCTTCAATAACACTGACTAAATCCCAGTTTGAAAATCAGTTCAATTAAGAAGAAATTACTCATTCAAAATCATTTGGATAAGGAAATTGTCAAATAATTGTAAGTTTTCATCTTAGAGAACATGCAGGGAGCACATTCATCATATTCTACCAACTATAACATACCTACCTTCAATGCACTCTCTGTAAGGACCATAATGGGAGCAAATGTGGACCCATGTACAAATTTTTACTGCCTCAGGGTTTGTTTCGTCCTGTGACAAATTTGTAATGCCGCAGGGTTTGTTTCGTCCTGTGACTACTAGGTTCGGTAGTCCTTCACATAACTCTCGAACAAAATGAATCCAAGAGTGGAATATAGACTCTTCACACATGCAATTTATTTTCTAGAAAGCCTATACAGAGAAATGAAAGTTGCAAGTATAAGAATTATGCTTCAAAAATAAATTTTCTTGTGTAGTGAGCTATACACAAAGGTATGCTTTTGCAAAGTTTTATAACATTCAAATTTTTCAAGAGGAATTTATTAAGGAAATCTCTTGTTAGAAATAAAAACCAGTTGAATTGAGATAAAGTCCATAGGTACAAAGAAGTATTCTTGTGGAAATAAATTCCACTATGATTTCCAAGCTACTTGAATCCATTGAACACAGAGAGAATCAGTTGAGAATTGCTTAATGAACATGGAAATCAATGTAATTCCTAAGCTACTTGAATCCATTTTGAACTTGTTACCATGTAATATTATGTTTCTGAAGCGCTTGTTAACAATGTAATATTATTGACTCTCACAAAGACCACCTGTTGCAGTCAGGAAAATAGAATTTCTCTAACGTTACAGTTAACAATGTTCTCTCATGTTATTGTAACTCAAGTTTCTCAATTCTGGAAGCAATGCTTGGGCTCTGTGCATAAGGAAAGGAGACATAAGAAAACGCTTACACTCTGCAGCAACTTACACCCAGATGAGATCATGGAAGAAGTAGTGGCAGATGAATATTTATGCACTGCATTAAGTTGAGATAGAGACAATTATTTTTAAAGGAAACATACTTGAAGATGGATTTTTTCATTTGTAAAGAAGAACTCTTTTTCTAATGTTGACATAATAGTTCTGTTTCTGATGTTGACATATTGATAAAGGAAGAAAGCAGATATAGCAGACCTAAATCATACAAAATTCAATTTGAACATCAGTATAGATGCAAGTATCCAAAGGAAATAGAATTTTCTTTTAGAGACAGATCAGAAGACATACCATAGTTGTACAATTGCAGAAGCTTTCTTGAAAAGTTGAAAAGATCCACAAACATTTACTAACTGGTAGAGCTCTCAAATCGACGGTGTTTCCATTTTAGAAGTTGGGTGATGCAGAAGCTTGCTTGAAAAGTTGGTCCAAAGAAATCGACCAATTGGTAGTGTTGTCAGATTGGGGGTGGTTCTTGATAAATGGCTGTTTTTTAATATTATATTTGAATATGTGCGGAATTTGATTTGAAAATTGACAAAATTTTGGAATGTCAACAATTGGTGCAGGAATGATGTACGTGACATGAAAAGAAATTAAGTGATCTATTTGACATCAGAGGAAAATTACAAATAAAATGATGTATGTGACAACGAAAGCAAATCGGGATTAGATTTGAAGATGTGTAGAATTCGATATGGAAATTGAAAAAATTTTGGAATGTAAGCAATCGGTGCAAGAATGATGTGTGTGACACAAAAAGAAATTAAGTGACCTATCTAACATCATAGGCAAATCGCAAATAAAACGATGTATGTGATAGAAAAAGCAAATCGGGAATTAAGTGATGTATCTGACATCAGAGGCAAATCACAAATAAAATCCTGGTGTTAGATTGCAAGAGTTTCATTGGCTGCCAATCATAAATGAGGAGACTAGATGTTTTGCAAAGTTACAACTAGCTTCATGAACTTTGATCTACCCAATTAAGTGCTTGGAAAAACAATAAAGGAGATTCATATTTAGGTTTAGCAGTGGAGTGCAATAGGCTCCAACTTCTCGGTTCGGCTATAGTTGGCAATTTCTTCTGTGGACAATTTTAGAGTGTAAGGCACAGTAGTGACTTTGAGTCAGGTTTAGTGGTTCAGTGCAATAGCTTTGAACTTCTTGGTTCTGTTGTAGTAAACAATATGATCCATGGGCTTGCTTAGCTATAGTAGTTGTCTTTAGGAATTGCTTACAACGACTCATTCATGACCTTGAGAAGGGATTGTTTACAATGACCCAAAAGGTACAACTAGCAAGCCATGATGTTGGGGTTGTATGAAGAATGCCAATGGTAGAGCCATAGTACAAGTAGGTAGCTACAAAGAAGAAGTTGATTGTAATATAATATCAATCAGAAGTTGTAGTGGATAGCATCATATGATGAACAGTTTCATAGGCATTATTTTTTTTAATAGGCTTGAGGGCAATATTCATTACAACAATGAAAAATTTTGCACCAGCATAAAATACACCAAATCCAACAGTAATAGCATCTCCAACCTACAGATTCTTTAGCTAATTCTACATGATTTTGTGGTAGTTCTCGCCCCTATGTGCAATGCATGATAAATTTACCTGTGTTAAGGTAAAAGTTGTTGACTATGCAGAAATTTTCTTAGTATTTCTATTACCTGGCATGGATGTTGTAGAGGCAGAAGCAGTAGATGGACAGTCTAATAGCCGAGGACTTGTTGTAGATTCCTATGCTCCTCATTCGAGATGTTATTGTTAGTGGTTGTTTCTTGGTTTCCTTTTCCCTTGTGCTTCTACTTTTAGGATGTCCATAATCAGAAGAGTCATGAGAACAAGTGCTAAAAGAAACAATGCTGCCAGTTGAGTAAGTTCGCTTATGCTAATGGACTCCATGTAGCTTGTTACTACATTGATTAGGAATGGTATTCAGATTGAAGCTATGTTATGTGAAGTAGAGAGATGTATGTCAATATATAGATGCAGAAAGAAGTTATGTTTTGCAGGTTTAAGTGTGAATGGAACTGAGTTTTTGGAAATATTTTACTGCAAGCAAGAGGTAATCATTTGAAAAGATTGAAAGATAGTGGGTAATGTATGTTTTTATAGGCTTGTTCAACCTCGTGGAACGAGCCTTTTTGGAGCTTATGTGCTAAAATAGATGCAACCGAAAAGTCCTTTATATCCAGTTTTAATGCATCTAGTTTAAAGAGACCATTTCTTTTTAATACGTAATCAATGTTGTCAGGCACAATGCATTGTAATCTGAATTTGTAACTGTCAACATCTATAATTTCTTCCATCATTTCCAATTGCTTACCAGAGTTGCCTTGTGCAATTGTCTTCGCATAAACACAATTACTTTAGCAATTTTTACTATTGTTGTTATCTAGCATGGAAAAATTAAAAAAATATTAAAACAACAGCAGCCAAGAATGAATTTAGAACAACGTTAAAACAAGAACGAGTAATTGCTTAGATGAGCTTTGAATTAACATGAGAATTTTGAAAAGAATAACAGAAAATCTATGTCAAATATGAACCCTGAGATTACAAGGAAAAGTTTAAACACAAGAATAAATGACGAAGAACTGACCAGAACATTGAAGCACAAATAGAGTGATGTCAAAGATAAACCCTCCATTTATAAGGAAATGTTAAAAAGCAACAAAATGAGGTTGGAAAAAGTTAAAACAAGAACAACATCATGCCTAAAAATGAATTTTTTGATGAAAAATATTTGAAGCAATAGCAGAAACATCATTAAGAAATATTCCCAAACAGAAGTCTTGATTCAAAAGAAAAATTTAAAACAATTACATACTAGTGAGACTATTTGCAAATAGATTCCAAATAATGATAATCATTACCCATAACATTATATAATCTATGACTTTAATTAAGACTGTATATACCTATTGTCTATTGAAGACTCCTGTTCATCGCATTTGTTTGCTATTGCCTTTATATTAGAAGTTGCTACAAAGGATTTTACTGAATTTTCTCAAACCTCACGCTAACCAAAGACATCATCTTCACCTGCAAATAAAGTAAAAGCAAGATAGGTTTAGCGCCTTCATGCACTTGTTTGTTCTAATCCATCTTTTTTCTGTAAAGAGAATTCAACGAGTATGACTACAGGGGCACCTGTTTTGGATTGTAAACAACATATCCATTGTAAGCTAGAGGGCTGTCTTTGTGTCCAAAAGGAATCAAAGATCCACAGGGCACCGTAATTTCATCTTTCCAGGTGAAATGTTCATTCTCATTTGTTGTCTTTCTACCTAATCCTTTGACACCCATACCCTTCTCCTCTAATTCCTTTGTATCCTGCATCAATTGCAGATCAGATTAACTAGAAAAGATAGTAATACAAAATCCTTCATCGTCTAAATCAATTTATGAGGAGTTTCCATAATTTCAGTACCTCTGGGCACTTGGACATCTCAATAACTTTCTCTCCTAGTGATGCCACTGCAAGTATAAGAAACGCTTGTGGTTTGTCCAAGCCATGGAATCCATATTGTGCTATTTTTGCAGCAGCATCTGAGAAGTATATTCCTCTACCAAACTGCACCCCAAATAAATATGTAGAATCTCCTCCATATATATGTTACTTAAAATGCTTTGTCATGCATAATTAATAAAAAAATTACAAACCATGTATCCAGGTGCAGGGGCAGAAACTATTGCACCCCAAATAAATATGTAGAAGCTCCTCCATATATATGTTACTTAAAATGCTTTGTCATGCATAATTAATAAGAAAATTACAAACCATGTATCCAGGTGCAGGGGAAGAAACTATTGCAGGGAGCAAGCCGTTCTTCAAATGTCTTACAAGGTTGCATGTCCTGGTTCCTGCAAAATATCATGCTAATATTATGATCACAGTCTAGTGTTATCATATTTTCACTCGCAAGGAAATCCAGAGATGGTTCCTTACTTTGGTGGGATGAGATCCTTTATAAACCTGGAACTATGACACTGCATATTCAATGTATATAAAATTAAGAGGAAAGAATGAACATATCACACCACAACAGGACCTTGTTGGGCAACTTCGCAACTTCCGTGTAGGTAGGTCAGAAACCTTGAAGAGCATAGATATTATGCATATTAACGCAAAAAGGCTGTGCAAGAAAATTTAATCTACAGGCTCATTATCTAATGGAGAGCAAAAGCTCAATCTAGTGAGAAAAAAAAAAAACAAGTAGAAGCAGAATTTGGTACAGGGCATAACGGATTAAATCACCTCATTTTTTATTTTGATTGGCTTGTAAGTCTTCTGCAAGTATTTCAGGATCATAATAGAATAATCATGGCCTCTCTCCATTGGGATGATAGAGCAGTCTTGTTTAGAATACCTATCAGCTAATAGGTCATCCAAAGAAGCTGCCCCACTCATATCTCCAATCACCTGTGATGCAAAACTAATATCAAGCAACTGAACTGAAGTATGGCACATTCATATCTCTTCAATGACAATTGGAAGAAACAAAATTTGTAATTCAATGCTTCAAGAGGAAGTTACAAAAATTTATATTACAGAGATTGTGAGTAAGTGGACTTGTATTCCGATTTCAAATCTGTAGCAGTTGGAGAGGGAGAAGCGTGCCTTCTTGGAGGGAGAGCTCCACAAAAAAGTTTTCGGTCAGTATATTGCAGTGAAGTCTATTATTGATGCAATTTGATGATCAAGAGCAGGAATTTCTGACCCTAACAACCCAATCGCTAGTTTCATGTTTATGGGTCCAACTGAAGTGGGAAAAGCTGAACTAGAAAATGCTCTTGCAAGCTATCTTGTTAATATGAAACAAGCACTTGTAAGCATTGACATGATTGAATATATGGAAAAGAATGTTGTACCACATCTATTTGGAGCTCCTAGGTGTGTTCGTTGGCGGCCAAATACTGTGCACCGAACTGTGAAACACGTGCTGACTTGCAGCTTGAAACACGAAATCCATAGAGGACAATCTGTGCATGGCCTGGAACTGGTGGAGAATGTAGGATCAACCTTTGGAGAATTGGGTATCAAACTTGAAGAGTTGACAAATATAGCACCAGACACCATGTGCCTGCTTCTTCCTGGAATTGAGTTAAACCCTCCTAGAGAAAAAGCATTACGAATCATGCACATACTTGTCGGTGATCCGGGTATAGTTGCTATCATGAAAGAAGCTTCGATGGAGGGTGGGAATTATGACAGAATTAGCCCCTATTGGGTATGTAAGGATCAACCCTAAAGATTTTCCTGGATTAAATTAGAATGGGGAAGAAACATCTTTATGGCTAAGAACATATTACCTAAAAGGATTAAGGTATGAGAGCATTAAGAAGACTTTATTGTTTGAACGTGCTCACATGGTGCATTAAGAACATGATGTATTTTTTTCATTAAAAAATAGTTGAATCAAGAAGTTATTTCCTTGGATTGGATAAAGTCGAGAAGCCCAAAATTAACTAAGTTAAGGCAAAAAGATGATGCATATATTCTCTTTTCTCCCCATCAAACTTATAACATTAACAACCTTGGAAGGAACCCTTTACATTATATGGTAGATGGTCATGCTTCTATATTAGCTGCACATTAAAACTCTTTGAAAATTCACTTCTTCATTGTATCACATCAAATATTGCACAAGAAGGGGCTAAAAGAAACATTATTCATGCTAGCAGAAGTAGTGTTCTTTCTCAAGATGAACTTGGTCTAAATGATTGTTCTAGAGTAAGAGTTGATCAAAAAAATATGTAAGCATTGATAGAGCAATGCATAATTTCAATGTCTTAGAAACTAGATGTAAATGAGGAACTGTGGCAGTAACTTGATATAAAATATTGTCAAGATCACAATATTTGTAGACCTCGTTACCCACCAAAATGGTTAACCCCCCACCCCCACGAGAAAACTTTGCCTTCACAATAGGTGCTTCCTGTGATCAATATACAAATTACAAAATGTTGTTAAATGTGAAAAGGGGAAACAGACGAGAAAACTTTGCCTTCACAATAGGTGTTGCCTGTGATCAATATACAAATTACAAAATGTTGTTAAATGTGAAAAGGGGAAACATATTGCAAAATGTTGTGAAATGTAAAAATGGAAAATATATTACAATCCTGGAGCATTCTAAAACTTGAAAAATGGCCGTAGAATATATACTACACAATGAAAGTGGAGAAAGTCAAGAATCCCAACATTAACTGAGTTAAGGCAAAAAGCTGATGCATATATGCTCTTTTCTTCCCATCAAACTTATAGCGTTAACAAGCTCGGAATGAACCCTTTACATTATATGGTAGATGGTCATGCTTCTACATTAGTTGCACATTAAAACTCTTTGAAAATTCACCTCTTCATTGTATCACATCAAATATTGAACAAGAAGGGGCTAAAAGAAACACTATTCATGCTAGTGGAAGTAGTGTTCCTTCACAAGATGAACCTGGTCTAGATGATTGTTCTAGAGTAAGAGTTGATCAAAAAAATATGTAAGCATTGATAGAGCAATGCATAATTTCATGTATTAGAAACTGGATGCAAATGAGGAACTGTGGAAGAAACTTGATATAAACTAGTGTTAAGATCACAATATTTGTAGACCTTGTTACCCACCAAAACGGTTAACGGCCCACCTGAGAAAACTTTGCCTTCATAGTAGGTGTTGCCTGTGATTAATATACAAAATACAAAATGTTGTAAAATGTGAAAAGGGAAAACATATTGCAAAATGTTGTGAAATTTAAAAGTGGAAAACATATTACAATCCTGGAGCATTTTGAAACTTGAAAAATGGCCGTAGAATATATACTACACAATGAAAGTGGAGAAAGAAAGAACTCATAGCTTCTTGTATAAAGTTACCAGTTCAGCTAATTGTTGGATTTCGTGGATGGTGAAAGGCCTAGTAGAATGCAATAAACTAAACCATTTGCTGCTTAGATGCAACCACATTGCCTCATGCTTAGTGTTATCATATTTTCACTCGCAAGGAAATCCAGAGATGGTTCCTTACTTTGGTGGGATGAGATCTAATGAGATCCTTTATGAACCTGGAACTTTGACACTGCATATTCAATGTATATAAAATTAAGAGGAAGGAATGAGCATACCACACCACAACAGGACCTTGTTGGGAAACTTCAGAGCTTCCTTGTAGGTAGGTCCAAAACCTTGAAGACCGTAGATATTATGCACATTAACGCAAAAATGTTGTGCAAGCAAATTTAATCTACAAGCTCATCATCTAATCGAGAGCAAAAGCTCAATCCAGTGAGAAAACAAAAAATACAGGTAGAAGTAGAATTTGGTACAAGGCATAACAAATTAAATCACCTCAATTTTTTTTTTTTGATTGGCTTGTAAGTCTTCTGCAAGTATTTCAAGATCATAATAGAATCATCATGGCCTCTTTCCATTGGGATGATAGAGCAATCTAGTTTAGAATACCTATCAGCTAATAGGTCATCCAAAGAAGCTGCCCCACTCATATCTCCAATCCCCTACGATGCAAAACTAATATCATGAATAGCCTTCACAGTAGGTGTTGCCTATGATCAATATACGAATTACAAAATGTTGTACAATGTGAAAAGGGAAAACATATTGCAAAATGTTGTGAAATGTAAAAATGGAAAACATATTACAATCTTGGAGCATTCTGAAACTTGAAAAATGGCCACTCAATATATACTACACAATGAAAGCGGAGAAAGAAAGGATTGGGAGCTTTTTGTATAAAGTTACCAGTTCAACTAATTGCTGGATTTTGTGGATGATGAAAGGCCCAGTATAATGCAATAAACTGAACCATTTTCTACTTAGATGCAAGTACATTGCCTCATGCTTGACTTCCGAATATTGGCCAAGAGGGAAAACTCTGTGTAAGTATAGTTGATTCTATTACGTCTATTATTACATCTATTACCTGTATAAGTAAAATAATATGAAGATGCACGAACTAAGGAAATGCATATGATACTTGGACGATGATACTTGGAGGATGAAGCTTATGAGTTAAAATACAGCAAATAGTTAAGTAGCTGACATTGAAATCTAACCACAGATTTGATGACAAAACTTCCATGAAGATTGATGCATCTATAAGATGATAGATTTACTACCCACTTCTTAAAAGAAGTGTTATAGAGTTGTAAGTTGACATAAGAAACAATTATCTGTGTTATGGAGCTATAAGGTGGGATAATAAAGATCTCAAGTTGAATCATTTTATTGATTGTAAGCTTAACTATTGCAGAGAATATAGTATGCAGAAATGGCATGAAATAAGCAAGCTATGATACTTACTTAGAACCAGCAGCAACAGAGAACTCCTTTGAAGATCAATACAATATTCAGCTACTTTTTGATTTGAGAAATTTTTACTTCCAAAAATTAATTTCCTTATATCTATTTCCAAAATAAAACCTAAAACATATTTTTATTAACTTATACATATTCTCAAAATAAAATTTAAAATATGTTTAATTTTATACCTAAAAAATAACCATAAATCACTAAGACATTTACGAGAAAGAAGAAAACACATTTTGATATTGAAAAAAATCTTGGTCGTTCTTACACAAGTCTAAATGGGTTATCCCGTGTGAGCTCCTTAGTTGGATATTTTCTAGACATGTTATAGCATATAGGATATGTACTTATTGCATATTAAGAAAAAAGCAGTGAATGCTTAAAACTAGAGTAATGAATTTGAGAATTTCAGAAAGACTTTTGTAAAAACTTTGAGTGGAAGTAGGACAAAAATAATACAATTGTTTTTAGATAATTAGTAGGAATTATGGAACATTATGATAATCACAAAATATTGTACAACAATATTGTGCCATAAGTACATTTTCTTGGTAAACGAGTGGAAAGTGCAAGTTAAATAGTTCTATTACAATAACAACATAAAATTGAAGAAACATATTCATATCACTTTTGCATTTGCTATGTAAGTGAAGGCAGTTAATCGCATTGTACAAGCTATTGGATTCCAATAGTTGCCATGTTCCTCGATTTTGTGATCTGTATAACAAATAGTTAGTTATAATAAAATGATAACATTGTGAATTGAACAGAGGACATATTTGAAAGAAAAGATGTTAAGGCATATGTTGATGTACCTTCCATTTGTTAGTCGACATGTAATAGTTCACTATCTTCATTGACTGTGAACTTGCTGTGAATTTTGAAGTCACGTAACATGTATATAGTGGTAGATTTATGTTCCAAATATGCTTCATATGACATTGGTTTTTAAATCGGGAAGTAAGTCATGTAGTAAACGCTGTTTGATAATGCAATGCACAATGTTATTTGTAATAGATTCTATTATAACATTTATACATGCTTGTAGATGAAAGGGCAATTATTATTTCATTGTGAACAGTAGATTGTTCCATTGGTTATCAGTATGGATGAACTGATTGGAGAGTTACAAATAGCACAAACAGGTTTGAAAGGAGTTGAATATGAATTTGCTACCATCAGAATACCTTCGACCTGTTTATAAAATGTTCAAATGTTAATCTACATTATTACATATGAAATACAAAGTTAGTAAAAAGATCATTATTGTTATATTTACAGCATAGGTAGATGTAGTTAGTTTTCTGTGATTCTTTACTGCATTTGCGATAAGTTCAGTCATGAATGTTGACTTTGTTGCTCTAAATATTTTTTCTTTTGTGTCTGTCCTTTTTGTTATATTTTTGAAAAGGATCAGGGGGAAATCTCCTTTTTGCAGTTGTTCTTCCATTGAAATAAAATATTGTTTGTAGATGTCAAACAATTGCAACTGCAAGAGACAAATTACAATAATTATATAATGAAGTAATGCATGTTATCTATTGAAAACTACAAATAAGTAATATGCAAATACATTTTTCGTATGTGTTGAACAATTGCAAGTGCAAGAGACAAATTACAATAATTATATATTGAAGTGATGCATGTTATCTATTGAAAATTAGGAATAATTAATATGCAAATACATATTGTTTCATTGTCATTTTTGGAATCTACATCTTTCATATGGAGTATGTAATGCAATCCAACCCATTTGGCAAGTGTAACAGCTGCAGCGATTGTACCAATTGGGTACATTTCTTTTCTGTTTGCAAATTGCCTAATGGTTGTATCGGGAATGAAGCAATATTCTTTGCAAACCTTAGGTACAATTTCTATGATACTTGATTCATTGAGCGAAATTATTTTTCAAAGTCACCGTGATCATAAACGGTTTTAGGCAATATCCTGAAATTTGTAATTGATATGTTGTTGCCTTGCAAAAATTTTTGTTTATGTCGCTCAACTAGATGTGCAGGTACAGTTAATGTTATAGTCATCATTCTTTTAGCATCTGTCACATCGGCCTGTAATATTTGACGTGATTTGTTTTCTTTATCAAGAAATGTGCTATACACAACCATTTGTCTCCAACAAATAGCTATGCAATTCTACGACTATTGAGATCTTCAATTGATACTTTAATTGGGAGTATTTGTTTTCTCCTATAAAAATTGCTTAGTTAGATACTACTATAAATATCTTTACAATTCTATGTTTTTTCTATAAATTGTAGAACTATAAATAGATTACAATGTTGTATTTCATATGCATACCTTTTTGATGTATCATTTCGTAGATTTGTTGAATCAAGTTCTGTTGTGTTTGTTTCACTTGGAGTGAAAAAAGTAATTGCATATTTCAATATGATGTGGATATTATCACATGTATTTTGCATAAGCAATCAATAAAAAATTTATGATATCTAACCCGTACATGTATTGTCGCTGCATTATGTGGGGGGACTTACTACTAGTGCTTTCTCCACTCGTCCAACATTTTCTAATTTATATACATTTAATTATACATATGTAAAAACATAATGCATATATAGTAAACATTAATATTCTAAATACAAATTATCATATTTGTATAGTTGTCATAGACATACCTTTTCAAAACAAGTGGTTGGCTTGCCTTTTCTATTTGGGTTATGCCCTCTATCTCTTCAATTGTTTCTATTCCTTTTTCAACATTTATGCTATGTTATAGAATAGTAGCATATATTTAGTTCAGTTTAAAAGAGCATATAAAAGTAAAAAGTGAACAACAACATAAAAACCATAGAAAAGGAGAAGCAAGAAGAATATACTCTCTTCGTTCATGTTCCATGTTGTTCTTCTTTTTTCTCATTCGTTTTGTTTAATTGAAAAGGGTTTTACTGGTACAATCTGCATTCAAAAATATATGAGGTCATATGTGTAAATTTACAATAGGATGCTTGTCTTGCTTAATTAAAAGGGGTTTCATTGGCACAATTTGCATTGACGAATATATGAGGTCATATATGTAAATGTACAATAGAATGCATAATATATATGGTGTTATTATTTGTTTTATTATAGAGAGAATATGCTAATATGATTTAGTAAAATAGAAGTGGTAAAAATGATGCCATATTGCAAAAGTATCAAAATTTGCAATTTTGTAAAGTGTTCATGTGTATATCATAGCTGAAGGACAAGAGTTATTGTATCATGATAAGACCAATATGTATCTAATATGAAAATTCTATATTTTATATTAGCTATATTTGCCCAAACATGGTCAATGAATGATTTATGCATGTTATTAGTTTTGTCAAAAAGGAGATGAAGATTGTAGTTTTCCATGTAGCTTTCTAGCTACTTTGTTTTTTGATTGCAATGCACCATATCAATATTGAAGTCCCCTAATATAATTATGATATTTTTTAGATCTAAATGGCATAAAGCTTTTGCAATGACATTCAAAATATTGTTCACATTTGCATGTGGTGATGCATATATATTGAGTATTGCAATTTGTAATCCGTGAACTTTTATTTTTGCGAGCAATGCCTCTACAAGTTGCTCTTCAAAATGGGTATGTTTAAGGATAATGATATTTTTTTTTATCAGTATCATTACTCCATGCTTAGTGCAACTTGAGATGGAATTGAAATTTTTGAAGTACTCGTTTTGCATACACAATGACATATATGTTTCTTGTAAGCATAAGATATCAGATTGCATTGTGTCATAATCATTGCATATGTCATTAAGATGTGCATGAATATTATGAGTGTTCAATGAAAGAATAAAGATGGATCGCATTGATTGTATTGATTAATAGTCATATTCCAATTGCCATTTTGCAGTGGTTTGCAAATGCTGCATTTCACAATTTACTTATTTCTTAACCTTAAAATTACTGCCTTCAAGAGCATTAAGCAAATACAATGATTCTATGTTTCTGACACGTGATAACGCGGTGTATACTAGGCCATGCACTTGTACTCCAGTAGGGTCGAATGCAAGCCTATCCAAGGTTAAGCCTTATGATCTATGTATTATGCATGCACATGCAAGTTGAATTGGAAATTGTTTCCGTATTTTGAAATGAGCTATCTTTGGTGTGATAGGCATTGCTTTTGATATTCGCAATATTGGTGTCCAATTATGTGCTATGTCTGAAGTATACAAATGAGCCAGATTTCTAGATTTTCGATGACCAATATTAGGGTCATGGAACTTAATCCATAGAACACCGACCTTATCTATATGGGTATACGATTTAACTATTCCATATGCACCATTTACTAGCCCATCTGGTGCATCATAATTGAAAGCATACATTTCAACTAACATGTTAAACTTTATCACAAGTTGTGAAGGCAAATTAGCTATATGTTGATGTGTTGGAAAAGTGTCGTTATTCTCCTCATTTTCATCAATTGCATTAATTAAAATTTCATTGCCAGGCATGAGCATTAACATTTTCTTGTTATGCATTGCAACATCCTTGTTTTTGTAAAATAAATAGGAAAATGTTGGATCATTTGGTACAGGACACATGCAACTTGTATTAATATATGTTATATCATCATATGTTTGACAACTTGTTCACATTCTATTTAAAACTGATATGAATCTCTCATTGGTTTGTTGCATATTCATATCCAATTGGAAACACTTGACATTATCCTTCTAGAAATCATGTGTTATTGTTTGATTGTTGATTCTTGGTTGTTCAAAAATAAGAGAGTCTTGAATAGGTTGCGCTTGATAGAAATCACCACAAAATATGATGTCAATGTTTCCAAAGTATTTGGTTTGGACATGTTTTATGTTTCTAAATCTATTGTCAATAGAATATAAGAATCGACTGCCAATCATAGAGGCATCATCTATGAAAGCTAGCTACAATTCTTGATATATCTTTGATAAGTTGTCTAATGCTTCTTTGCTAAGTGGCAACAATTTAGACTTGTTAGAAGGCATTAGCAATGCAGAATGGATTGTTGTTCCACCTGCATTATATGCAGCGTTTCCTGTATATGCTAATATTAGACCTTTTGGTTTCATAGGATCAGTTGTGTTAGGTGAATCATAAATTCGTATAAGCATTTGGAAAATTGCTTTTGCTGTGAGTGTTTTGCCTACCCCTACTCCACCTATAATAAATAGGTAAATTGGTTCCTTGGGTTTTTTTTTTTTTAATTCCAACGTCTTTTACAATTTCTTGTTGCTCTTTGTTCAACATTATTCTGACCTTGTAATACTCATTGTTCTCCATTGAAAATGGATGAGCAGTTATTTGAAATCCAAGATTGATTTTTTTCTTCATTTCAAACTATTTTGGAAATTGCAAGTCCGATTGCAAATCATATTCCTCATAATGGGAATTGTTCTCTTGGTTTCACATATTTATTTGGTTAGTATAAAAATAACTAATTTATTCATTTGTTGCAGTCTCTAAATGACCCCATGTTGGATTGGTGTTATATGTAAATTTAGCTTCATTGGTCTGAACTATTTTTTCATGTAATGTATATGCAGATAGCCATGTAGGCAACTCTTGTTTCAATGTATTTTCGCAATTTTCAAATGGCATATATAATAATAATTTCTCTCTAAAAAAAATTTCAATATCATTGTATTTGTTATATTTGACAAATCATATAACATTTGGTTTTTTCCTTTTTGATATGTGTGTGCTATCTTTCTTGTAATTTTATACAAATTTTGCAAGGCAGATTTTGCTAATGGAACTTGGGCATCCGATGTAGTAGTCAATAATGGAATGGCACATCACATCCTCTAAATCATCAAGTTCTTATTTCAAGAGAATAGGCGGTTTAAGCATAAATGTGCATTCATCAACTAGAGATGTGTTTATGAATATACATTCTCTTGAACTACAACTCAATGGCAATGAAAGTGCTATATGCATTGCTTGTTGAGCTAACATTTGTTGGAGATTGAGTAATGTATTTCTGAGTTTACGAATCATTTGCATAGCATCAATTTCATTTTTCTCATGCTCTTTGCGTATTCTTATAAATGCATCTGTCATAGACTTGTCAATTTTGGTCATATATGAACTACAATATGATGTTAAGGCATATGCATTTAGCACAAATTGTGCATCTATATTTTCATTCCATAGACTAGGCATAGACTTTGCAAAACTGTTATTCCAAATGTGAGAAGGTTTTCGTTTCAGGAAAATTGTTGGTGGCCTTATTGTACATTGTAATAGTTGTATGTACTCACTTTCTATTAGTCCTGTTCTACCAGGAAATTGTCATGGGTTATTGAATCAGTGTAGTTTGTTTGCTCCAAAAATGCCAAAAGTGATATTGATTTCTTTGCGAGTTTTTTATTCTATACACTGGTTGGCTCAATGATCATTGTTGATTTCATTGGTGGAATGGGGAAATTGCATCTAGAATTTGAATTTTTTCGCTTCTTACAACTTCTTGTATGGTGATGTTTATGCGATTTAGCAACATCTGGCTCCAAATGATCTATATCACAAGTTATGTAATTGTCAAGAAACTTCTTAATTTCTGAATTGCTTTGTTTTCCATATATTGAAGCATTTTCTATCCATAACAGTCCATGTTCATGTTCAGTTCCTCTATTTTGAAATTCTATTATGAAATAGCAATCAGAGATTTTTCCAAAGAATGTAGTATCCTGACATATCATTCACTTTAAAGCATTAATTCTATGTCTATAGTACTGGCTACATGTGACTGGATATTTTCTTATAAGGTAGTCAATGTCATCATCTTCTAATGTATGAGTATCATTTTTACTTGCTTTATTTCTAAACAATGTGACTAGTGTATCTACTAATGGTTTCCATCGATGTTCTGCACTTGTAAATGTCACAAAGAAAGTTGGAGCTCCCAATTGTTGTATCATTGCAAATATGTTTTTCTTAATTTGTTCCAAATGATCAGAAGATATGTGGATGTTTATGAAATCTATGTATCTAATATCATATTTCAATAACTTTTGCAAATTTGCTCAATACTTGACATCTTTTGCTAATATTTTTCTCCCTTTTAGTTGTCATTTTCTTATTCGTACCCATATGCAAGAAAGCACTTTATCAATAATTATTCGCATTGTCTTGAAAAACAAATTTGTTGTATGACATGAGAAGTCACCACTTGCTTGTAACAATTCCCATTGTACAATTTTTTGGTAGCTAAATCTATTTGTGATGTCATCATCATGTGCATTACCATAGAATAATGTTGGAAAGTTCATTTCTTCTGCATATTTGTCCTTGAAAATCCCCAGTGGTCGTTGTCCTTCAACAGGTCGCAGTTTAGTAATATTGTACTACAAATCGTAGATGAATTGTGACTCTATTAATCCATGCACCAATGTTTCAGTAGGTGCTTCATTATTTGCATCACTGTTTGTATCACTTTCATTCTCACTGTTTGCATTTTGTACGATGTATTCATTATTCTCTTGTAAAACATGGGTACAGTTCTTATTTAGACAAATGTTCTCATCTTTATAAAGACTTCTAGAACATAGTTTGTTCAATTCTTTCATGACAAAAATTGGACGTACTTTACCTGTTTGGTATGCATTTTTATATTGCAATCGTCTTTCCAATGCAACTGCAACTGTCATTGTATCACTTAGATATTGTGGTAATGCTTTTTGCACAACGTCCATATGAACTGGTACATTGATAATTGATCCTACTAAGCCAATCTGTGATCTCTTATATCCCCGTGTCTGATTTTTGCAAATGCAATTCTCAGTGACACAAGTCTTTCTTCTAGATCTGAAAGTGTATTTACAGTTGGTAATGGAATGTTACATCTTATTTGTTCAGGTGTTGCAAATTGTGGAAGCTTTCCATTTTGAAGTGCTTTTTTGCAAGCAACACATGTTTTCATTGTTGAAGGTCCTATTGTTCAATGTCAAATTCATATGCTTTTCTTGCAATTCTGTAGTGAAGCATATGATGTTTTTTGCAAAATGCAATCTGGTACAAACTGCATATGTATACCTAGGCGTGTCTTCAACCTGTTTCATATAAATGTATTTTGCATCTTTCTTTCTTGGATGGATTTGTTTGCTTATTCTATTTTTCTTATTGTTTATGATGTTGAGCAAAATTTGTTTTAATCCAAGAAATGTCATTCTTGTCTTCTTATTAGAAGATGCTTTTTTGCATATGTCATTGCATTTTCTTCTTGTATGTATGAATTGTTTCATTTGGTGATAAGTAAGCTTATGACGCTTGCGAAATTTTTGTAAGCAAGATGCTATTTCAAATTCAATGTTCATATTGAGTTGTATGCGAGAAATAGATTGTTGATTTTCTAGTACATGTTTATGACAAAAGATGTTATCATTGTTATCTACATCACTGCATTTGCTTTTTGTATATATGAATTGCTTCAGTTTGTGAAAATTGAGCCTACGACGCTTAGTTGGTCGCATTTGTTCTAAATGAGATGGTATCTCAAATTGAATATTATTGTTAAAATTTACTTGAGATATACATTGTTGTTTTTCTAGTATATGCTTATGATGCAATTGATTGCAATCCTCTTTTGCTTCCATGTACACTTGTTGAGAATTGCAATCATATTTTTGTATCATTGCGTGGTAATGAATATGTAATGTATCTGTTCTCAATGACATGATGTTAACAACACAATTGCATCTCAAATGAGCAAAACTGTAATTGAAAAAGTTATTAGCAACAGAGGACCATACTTGGATATTGACTTTGAATATGATAGATATCCATTGCAAACAGAATGGTCCACCTTATAGCTGCCCTTTCTCATATGGGATTGCCATATTTATGAGATATTTTTGCCATTTGTTATTCATTGCATAGTGTATCACATCAACTATTAGGTATTTTTATAAAGAATGCAATGTATCTTGATTCTTATGCATAAGTGCATTGCAAAAAGATTGGACAATGTAAAGTCACAAACGCTGTTCATTGAATTCTGTTGCTACTAAATAGCAAATTTCATTAAAGAGACTGTCACCGCAATTAGATGTCATTTGTTTTGTGATCGTTAATTCATTAAAAAGCATATCGTGTGCAATATGCATCCACTGGCTTTCAATATCTTTGCAAAAAGATGATAGGTAGATATTAGATTGTTTAGAAATGCATATTGAAAACTTTTGGTAAAGCAATGGTTCATAATGACCACTAACAGGGTTTGCATCATGAAAGAGAATGCAATATGGAATTGTATTTTCATGTTGATTAAAAAGAAAATATCTTTTTTGCCTTGTCAATGACCAAACTCCAATTGATATATCTAGCCATTTAGCTAACCAACGTATGCAAAAGGTATCCCCCCATAGACCTCTTTCAGACTCCTTTATATTTGTAGATGTAGAACTACACATTTTATGAAGATATGTACCAATATCATTAATTCCATGTAACTCGTATAGGAAGTCAGGTGCTAGTTCATATTCATATGACTCTATTGCTTCAACATCATTATTGTTTAAGCAAAAAAATGTTCCGTTAACCCATTTTGTAGTAGATTTGAAGTATAACAAAAATATAGAGGCATTTCGAATGAGTCAAATAGACAATCTCCTACAGTATATGAAAATGCATCTATTCTAAAGAGACCAATTCTTTTTAATACACAATCAATGTTGTCAAGCACAATGCATTGTAATCTGAATTTGAAATTGTCAACATCTATTATTTCTTCCATCATTTCCAATTTCTTACCAGAGTTGCTTATGCGAGAACTAGATTGTTGATTTTCTAGTACATGATTATGACAAAAGATGTTATCATTATTATGTACATCACTGCATTTGCTTTTTGTATGTCTGAATTGCTTCAGTTTGTGATAATTGAGCCTACGACGCTTAGTTGGTCGTATTTTTTCTACATGAGATGTTGTCTCAAATTGAATATTATCGTTAAAATGCACTTGAGATATACATTGTTGTTTTTATAGTATATGATTATGATGCAATTGATTACAATCCTCTTTTGCTTCCATGTACACTTGTTGAGAATTGCGAGCATATTTTTGTATCATTACGTGCTAATGAATATGTAATGTATATTTTCTAATTGACATGATGTTAACAACACAATTGCATCTCGAATGAGCAGAATTGTAATTGACAAAGTTATTAGCAACAAAGGACCATACTTGGATATTGACTTTGAATATGATAGATATCCATTGCAAACAGAATGGTCCACCTTCTACCTGACTTTTTCATATGGCATTACCATATCTATGAGATATTGTTGCCAGTTGTTATTCATTGCATAGTGTATCAAATCAACTATTAGGTATTGTTCTAAACAATGCAATGCATCTTGATTCTTATGTATAAGTGAATTACAAAAAGATTGGACAATGTAAAGTCGCAAACACTGTGCATCGAATTATGTTGCTACTAAATAGCAAAAGGCATTAAAGAGACTGTCACCGCAATTAGATGTCATTTTTTTTGCGATCATTAATTCACTTAAAAGCATATTATGTGCAATATGCATCCAATGGATTTCAATATCTTTGCAAATAGATGACAGGTAGATATTAGATTGTTTAGAAATGCATATTGGAAACCTTTGGTAAAGCAATGGTTCATAATGACCACTAACAGGATTTGCATCATGAAAGAGAATGCAATATGGAATTGTATTTTCATGTTGATTAAAAAGCAAATATCTTGTTTGCATTTTTAATGACCAAACTCCAATTGATATATCTAGCCATTTAGCTAACCAACGTATGCAAAACGTATCGCCCCATAGAACTCATTCAGACTCCTTTATATTTGTAGATGCAGAACAACGCATTTTATGAAGATATGTACCAATATCATTAATTCCATCTAACTCGTATAGGAAGTCAGGTGCTAGTTCATATTCATATGACTCTATTGCCTCAACATCGTTATTGTTTAAGCAAAAAATAAAATGTTCTATTAACCAATTTCGTAGTTGATTTGAAGTATAACAAAAATGTAGAATGTGAATGAGTCAAATAGACAATCTCCTACAGTATATGAAAATGCATATAATCTAAAGAGACCATTTCTTTTTAATACACAATCAATGTTATCAGGCACAGTGCATTGTAATTTGAATTTGTAACTGTCAACATCTATTATTTCTTCCATCATTTCCAATTGCTTACCAAAGTTGCCTTGTGCAATTGTCTTCGCAAAAACTCAATTACTTTAGCAATTTTTACTATTGCTGTTATCTACAGATTTGCAAAAATTATTGATCAGATCAGAAAAAACCAAAGATGATTGTTTCCAACAAAATAGATATATTAAAACAATAGGCTCTTGCATTATGTTGCCAAACAAATATCAAATTTCTAGCAACAAGTCATATTTAGAAATGACAAAGGAATTGGAAATGAAAAATTTGCTTTGGAAAGAAATATAACTTGATGAAGGAAGCAGTGGAAAGACAATGAAAATGAATGGGATGGAAAAGTTGCAACCGAGTCCTTTGTTGATGGATACCAAGTTGGTGAGGACATGTAGGCTTGTGTAAAATGCTATAACTAGGCCTGTGAAAAATGTTATAACTTGATTGACTTGTAGATTGAGCTGGCCCCACTTGTCATTTGAACCCTAGAAAATGGAAAATGAAAATGGAGCCTAAACAAAACTGAGCTTCATCCCTAGAAAAAAAATACAAAAAACACAGCAGATAAGAATGGAGCTTGAGCCCCCTAAAAACAACAAATGAAAAGGAACTCTAGATGAGAATTTTACTGAGTTCTAATTTTTTAGAGGTTGCATAAAATCATCATTTTCATTATCTACTCCCATGTTACACAATATCTTTTACCCAATATTTTATGTGCACAGTTGGACTTGTATTTTTGTGATATTGCAAAAATATTTTACTGCAAGACATATCCCAATATTTGAAATTTTGCTGCACATTATATACAAATACTACCCTTGGATCATCAGTTTCCTTATGGTTTAGATTGCATTGTGTCTTTAATGAATTGAAGGTCATTGAAGGTTTCTAGTTATCACTAGCTTTTGTATAGCACCATGCCATAATTCCATCTTCAAATAGCACAACAATTCACAATGAGGATGCTTCTCCTCGTGCGATTCGGCATATTACTCATTCTTCTCGTATGGTAGGTAGGCCTTAGTAAACCAATGCCTACAAACAAGGATTTCTGCCTTTCAGGTCAGCCTTTTGGCCTTTACGAAATAAGCATTGTCATTCTTAGAGAAAATCTAGACAATTTCACAGA
Source organism: Pinus taeda (assembly GCA_000404065.3). Taxonomy (NCBI): domain Eukaryota; kingdom Viridiplantae; phylum Streptophyta; class Pinopsida; order Pinales; family Pinaceae; genus Pinus; species Pinus taeda. The sequence continues at coordinate 35,569 of APFE030980366.1, forward strand.
TCACCAGTACTAGTAAGATCTCTGCATATGCCCCTCGACAAGAGCTCGCATGTGTTCTATAGAGCTCCTCAGTCTCACCAATTAAAACCAATATAACCCATGGAACTTGCCTGTGCCATGACAGATGTTCACTGAAAAGGATGGGGATTGCTTGGTAAGCAATCTGTATCCTTCCATGGACTATAATGTCTTGTTTAAATGAATGCTTGGGTGCACTTTTTTATTGGCTTTAACAGTTTTGTTAAATGATGTTAGACTACTTTCCTCTAGTTATATTATTCATTAATGTGACAGGTTGTTGTAGTGGCTCCAAATGTCCTAGCAACCTATGAAAAGCATTTCGGAGTTCTAATGGCAAGGGCAGTGCTTAGCACTCTAAATATTAGACATGATGCACATACAATGTCTTTTATTTTGAGGCATTCAGAAGCTAAGGTGGTCTTTGTGCATTACCAATTCCTGGAAGTTAGAAAAGCGGTAGTAAGGATTCTTTCACAGGTGAAAAAGGAATTACCATTAATGATTGTGATTCATGAATTGGACAAGTATAGAGTATCTTTCAATGATGATCATGAAGGTGTTCTAGACTATGAAAAGCTTTTGGCAAGTCGAGATCCTAATTTTGCGCTGGCCTGAAGATGAATGGGATGTTATTACACTAAAGTATACATCAGGCACCACGTCTAGTCCTAAAGGTGTTTTGTACAGCCACAGAGATGCCTTTATCAATACAATCAGTACCATTTTAATGTGGGAAATGAAGTTTAGGCCTGTTTATCTTTGGACTATACCCATGTTTCACTGTAATGGTTGGGGTTTTCCATGGGGTATGGTAGCATAAGGTGGAACCATCATTTGTCTCAGAAATGTAAAAGCAAAAGATATATTTGACGCAATTGAGGAACACAAAGTCACCCACTTAGGCGCAGCACCAACTGTATTAAGTACCATTGCAAATGCACCACCTCATGAAAGAAGACCACTTCCTCACACTGTCTATGTTATGACAGGTGGTTCTCCACCTCCTTCCTGATTGCTATCCAGAAGGGAGGAACTCGGTTTCCACATAACACACATATATGGCCTAACTGAAACCTACGGTCCCATAACCTCGTGTTTGGAAGCCTGAATGGGGTAAGCTTCCATCAGAGGATCAATTCAAGCTGAAGAACTGGCAAGGGGTTCCTCACTTGGGGGTTTGTAAACAAGATGTCAAGAATCACAGCACAATGGAAAGTGTTCTTCATGACGATACTACAATTGGTGAAGTCATGATCAAGGGCAGCATAGTCATGAATGGATACTTCAAAAATGCTGAAGCTACAGCCAAAGCATTTGAAAATGGATGGTTTCACACTGGTGATTTAGGGGTCTTTCATTGTGATGGCTACCTTGAGCTCAAGGATAGATCAAAAGAAATTATAATCTCAGGGGGAAAGAATATTTGTAGCATCGAAGTTGAAACTGTTATTTATGCTCATTAAAAATGAAATATCATGATTAAAAAATACATGAAAAACCACACTAAAATGAAAAAATGGTGATGGAGTGACAATTATTGTCAAAACCTAGTGACCTTTTCTTGAATGTGAAATTTACATAACTATATACCCATAGCCCTAGTACGAGAGGACCAAGAATGGTCATCATTTCCCACACAAAAAAGTAGGCACACGATAATGGAAGAAAGGGAATAGAACCAGTCTCATTCATGTCTATTGTCAAGAGAAATAGCATGAAAATTCGATATTGAGGACGATTCCTCATAAAATAAATAAAGCCTACTTTTTTATTGGGTTTAACAATTTTGTTAAATGATGTTAGACTACGTTCCTAAAGTTATATTATTAATTAATGTGACAGGTTGCTGTAGTAGCTCCAAATGTCCCAGCAACCTATGAAATGCATTTCGGAGTTCCAATGGCAGGGGCAGTGGTCAGCACTCTAAATATTAGACATGATGCACATACAATGTATTTTATTCTGAGGCATTCAAAAGCTAAGGTGGTCTTTGTGCATTACCAATTCTTGGAAGTTACAAAAGCAGCAGTAAGGATTCTTTCACAGGTGAAAAAGGAATTACCATTAATGATTGTGATTCATGAATGGGACAAGTATAGAGTATCTTTTAATGATGATCATGAAGGAGTTCCAGACTATGAAAAGCTTTTGGAAAGTCGAGATCCTAATTTTGAGACTCGCTGGCCTGAAGATGAATGCGATGCTATTACATTAAACTATACATTAGGCACCACGTCTGTCCTAAAGGTGTTGTGTACATCCACAGAGGTGCCTTTATCAATACAATCAATACCATTTTAATGTGGGAAATGAAGTTTAGGCCCATTTACCTTTGTATTATACCCATGTTTCACTGTAATGGTTGGGGTTATCCATGGGGTATGGCAGCACAAGGTGGAACTAGCATTTGTCTCAGAAATGTAAAAGCAAAAGATATATTTGATGCAATTGAGGAACACAAAGTCACCCACTTAGGTGCAACACCAACTATATTAAGTATCATTGCAAATGCACCACCTCATGAAAGAATACCACTTCCTCACACTGTCTATGTTATGACAAGTGGTTCTCCACCTCCTTCCTGATTCCTATCCAGAATGAAGGAACTCGGTTTCCACATAACACACATATATGACCTCACTGAAACCTATGGTCCCATAACCTCATGTGTTTGGAAGCTTGAATGGGGTAAGGTTCCATCAGAGGATCAATTCAAACTAAAGACCCGACAACTGGTTCCTCACTTGGGGGTTTCTAAACATGATGTTAAGAATCCTAGCACAATGGAAAGTGTTCTTCATGATGGTACTACAATTGGTGAAGTCATGATCAAGGGAAACATAGATGAATGGATACTTCAAAAATGTTGAAGCTACAACCAAAGCATTTGAAAATGGATAGATTTCACATTGGTGATTTAGGGGTCATTCATTCTGATGGCTACCTTGAGCTCAAGGATAGATCAAAAGACATTATAATCTCAGGGGGCAAGAATATTTGCAGCATCACAGTTGAAACTGTTATTTATGCTCATTAAAAATGAAATATCGTGATTAAAAAATACATGAAAAAGCACACTAAAATGAAAAATGGTGATGGAGTGACAATTATTGTCAAAACCTAGTGACCTTTTCCTGAATGTGCAATTTACATAACTATATACCCATAGCCCTGGTACGAGAGGACCAATAATGATCGTCATTTCCCACATAAAAGAATGACACATACCACAATACTGGGGTTTGCAAGAGATCACCAATTGAAGTGCAAAGTGATCCAAAATGGTGCGAAAACGATGTAGGGAAATCCTAAACAATGCTAAACCGCAAGCCCAAAAGTACCTGTCAAATAAAGATGAACTTCAAAGGCTGTCAAATTAAACTAGACCTCAAAAGTTGTAGCAGTTCACTACTCTAAAACTATAATGTATAAAAGCAGAGACAAACTGTAACGTATCAAGCTAAAGACAAAGCTTTTATACAAACACTTGTAACACATGCAAAAAAAATGTATAATACAAAAATATATTTCAAACACATAAAATACCGTTGGCCCACAATTTTACCACTTGCCTAACTCTTGTCCTTCTTGCATAGCTAACGTCTTTACCTTTGTCTCTTTTCCATGTCCAACGTGTCTACCTCCTAGCTAACCAACTCACTTGCATCCATCCAAATGATTGAATCTCCTTCTAGAGTCTTTCTAAAACTGTCCTGAAGAAATGATTCAAGGCAGTCGAGGCATGTGGAATGATTCAAGGCAGTCGAGGCACATGGATTGTATCAAGGCAATTTCTCCTACCCCCTTAATGCGGCCTCTCACTTCATTTCATTCTTCCTCTATACCATCGAAAACAAACTCAACCCAGAGAAAGAAATGACAGAAAGCCCTCACTACATGCTCAACAAAATACAACCATATAAATGACATTTCTGTGCATGGAGATGACCACCTTGGATAGTCCAGTAGTCCTAGATGAATAAAGCAGCAAAATAAGTCAGTTAAGGTTCGGGTCAAGCCCTGTCCCTCGCTCACCCTGCAAGAAATTGGATAGCCTATGATGGAAAGAAAACTACCGACCAAGCCACTCGAGCCAAGCTCTAGCAGCCATCAGACGAAGGGGCAAGGATTTCTTATTGTCAAGTGCATAACCAGGCTAGTCAAGGTTTTCAAGAAAGCATGTCCCAGAGTGTTGGAGCTCATCCGATGAGCAAAAGCATCCCATCAAGGGGAAGATCTTTCACCCTCAGGGGTTGTTTCTGTGCCTTTCAATGACCAGAATCATATCCTAACAAGAAAATTCATACAATCAAACCAATTACATGAATTCCACTCATTCCCTTGCTTCTCGTACCTCCATTTTTTTACTTAATGAATCCTCCAAATATCCAAGTGCCTCAGGTTATTTGCATGTTCTAAGCTCTAAGGTCTCCCCCCTTAGTGGCGAGACAAAGAAGAGTTTCCGAGCAATACGCAACGGGTCCTCAAGGAGTCCGGTTTGAACCCGGGGGAAGCTGAAGAGGAAGATGGTTTTGGTGGGATTCGATACCAAAGATGGCATGGTGAAGGGCAACATAGCAGCAGAGTCTCTGGCCCGAGTCCTTTTTCTTATATGCAAGAAAGCCCTCTGCCCGAGTAAGCTCGGATTGCCACAAAGATGTGGAATTGAACTCGAATTACCTCAGCTCAGATTTGTCAGGCTTTAACCATGACCTACCTACAATGCCATCACTCCATCAGCAGAAACACAATTTTAGCTATTTTGCAACCCTAAGTTAGAAGAAGAAGAAGAAATTAGCAAAATTCACAACTAGGTGGCTTCCAATTTAGCAACCAAAGATGGCGTGGTGAAGGCCAACACGGCCACAAAGTCCTTGGTCTGCTTTCCTATATGCGATGTCATATTTATCGGATTCGTTGTCATGACAACGGCTCTAATGGACAAAATTGCCATGCAGATTATGGGGAAATGAATTGAATTTGCCGAGAGGAGGAGTACAACATTGGATTTTCTGATGCCCAGTTCGGCCAAACCAGTGGCAGGTGATTTCACTCTCCACCATAGTTGAGGGACGGTGATGGTTTCTCCTGTGCGGAATTGATGAGGGCAATACGGCCTCTCTGGGGACGTGAAAAAATGAAGGTGGACAATAAAGTTGTCAGTAAAAAAGACTCATAGAGACTAGTGTGAGGCTTCAAGGTAGCCACAAGGCCTAGTGAGAGAAAAAGGTTCCCATTCAACAGTGTTGAAACACCATGATCCCCTTCCTCCTTGTTCCCATGACCTAATGAGAAAGATGGTGGTATAACTGATAGAAAGTAGAAACCTTCCCACTTCTTGTAGTTGGTGGGTAGCTTCTATTTCAGTTACAAGAAATCAAACAATACATGCTGTGTGAACCAGAACCCCCAAGCAATCGAATAAGGAACCAATCTACTCACTATCTACTTGCAACTATCACTAACAAAAACTACATGCATCTCTCAATCAAACAAGCATGCAAGAAGAAACAGGGAGAGCCAGATACCAGGAGAGCAGAAATTACCTCCACATGCACAAAACTAGAGGTAAATGAGCATAAATTACCTCCACCGTCCTTGGAAAACCCCTGATCACTCCTTGCTTTGCTCCTGACACTCTCTGCTCTACTCCTGAAACTAGCTTGAAACTAAAACTCAATCTCTACTCTGCCACTCATCTCCAGAGGAAGGACACCTGTGCACAACCATTAGACATTTGGAACTGGCTGCATGCAGGGCACAAACAACATGCATGAAAAGAAAACAATGACCATGAACATGCATCAAAAGAAAACTTTGAGCAGAAAAACAAATAAACTTAATAAACTTTGGATAAAATGACCATGTCCATTGTAATGTGCCTCGAAACAAGTGAGGTTTACAATAAGAGGTGCAAGTGAAAAGTTTGGTTAAAATGTCATTGCGCAAAATTGAAGTTCCCAAACCTTAGATTAAATTTTGGTGAACAGTGCAGTCAACGGAAACTAATACCTGGTCAACGCTTGATCGAACGTTATAGTCCCTGTTATGCTGGAGGCAGAGTTCTAATGGCAGGGGCAGTCATCAACACTCTAAATATTAGACGTGATGCACATACAATGTCTTTTATTTTGAGGCATTCAAAAGCTAAGGTGGTCTTTATGCATTACCAATTCTTGGAAGTTAGAAAAGCGGCAGTAAGGATTCTTTCACAGGTGAAAAAGGAATTACCATTAATGATTGTGCTTCATGAATTGGACAAGTATAGAGTATCTTTCAATGATGATCATGAAGGTGTTCTAGACTATGAAAAGCTTTTGGCAAGCTGAGATCCTAATTTTGAGACTCGCTGGCCTGAACATGAATGGGATGCTATTACACTAAACTATACATCAGGCACCACGTCTAGTCCTAAAGGTGTTGTGTACAGCCACAGAGGTGCCTTTATCAATACAATCAGTAAAATTTTAATGTGGGAAATGAAGTTTAGGCCTGTTTACCTTTCGACTATACCCATGTTTCACTGTAATGGTTGGGGTTTTCCATGGGGTATGGCAGCATAAGGTGGAACCAGCATTTGTCTCAGAAATGTAAAAGAAAAAAATATATTTGATGCAATTGAGGAACACAAAGTCACCCACTTAGGCACAACACCAACCGTATTAAGTATCATTGCAAATGCACCACCTCATGAAAGAAGACCACTTCCTCACACTGTTTATGTTATGACAGGTGGTTCTCCACCTCCTTCCCGATTGCTATCCAGAATGGAGGAACTCGGTTTCCACATAACACACATATATGGCCTCACTTAAACCTACGGTCCCATAACCTCATGTGTTTATAAGCTTGAATGGGGTAAGGTTCCATCAGAGGATCAATTCCAGCTGAAGACCCGGCAAGGGGTTCCTCACTTGGGGGTATCTAAACATGATGTCAAGAATCCCAGTACAATGGAAAGTGTTCTTCATGACGTTACTACAATTGGTGAATTCATGATCAAGGGCATCATAGTCATGAACGAATACTTCAAAAATGCTGAAGCTACAACCAAAGCATTTAAAAATGGATGGTTTCACACTGGTGATTTATGGGTCATTCATTTTGATGACTACCTTGAGCTCAAGGATAGATCAAAAGAAATTATAATTTCAGGGGGCAAGAATATTTGCAGCATTGAAGTTGAAACTATTATTTATGCTCATTAAAAATGAAATATCATGATTAAAAAATACATGAAAAACCACACTAAAATGAAATCATGGTGATGGAGTGACAATTATTGTCAAAACCTAGTGACCTTTTCCTGAATGTGCAATTTACACACCTATATACCCATAGCCCTAGTACGAGAGGACCAAGAATGGTCATCATTTCCCACATAAAAGGATGACGCATACCACAATACTGGGGTTTGCAAGGGATCACCAATTGATGTGCAAAGTGATCCAAAATGGTGCGAAAATGATGCAGGGAAATCCTAAACAATGCTAAACTACAAGCCCAAAAATACCTGTCAAATAAAGATGAACTTCAAATGTTTTCAAATTAAACTAGACCTCAAAAGTTGTAGTAGTTCACTGCTCTAAAACTGTAATGTATAAAAGCAAAGACAAATTGTAGCGTATCAAGCTAAAGACAAAGATTTTAAATAGGCACTTGTAACACATGCAAAAAAAATGTATAATACAAAAATATATTTCAAACACGTAAAATAACGTTGGCCCACAATTTTACCACCTGCCTGCCTCTCGTCCTTCTTGCATACCCAACGTATTTACCTCTGTCTCATTTGCATGTCCAACGTGTCTACCTCCTAGCTAACCAACTCACTTGCATCCATCCAAATGATTGAATCTCCTTCTAGTGTCTTTCTAAAAATGTCCTGAAGAAATGATTCAAGGTAGTCAAGGCATGTGGAATGGCAGTCGAGGCATGTGGATTGTATGAAGGCAGTTTCTCCTGCACCTCTAATGCGGCCTCTCCCTTTGTTTTGTTCTTCCTCTGTACCATCGAAAAAAAACCCAACGCAGAGAAAGAAATGACGGAAAGCCCTCACTGCACGCTTAGCAAAATACAAACCATAGAAATGACATATATGTGTGTGGAGATGACCCCCTTGGACATTCCAGTAGTCCCAGATGAATAAAGCAACAAAATAAGTCGATCATGGTTCAGGTCAAGCCCCATCCCTTGCTCACCCTACAAGCAAATTGGCTCACCTATGATGGAAAGAAAATTACCGGCCAAGCCACTCGAGCTAAGCTATAGTAGCCATCAGAAGGAGGGGCAAGGCTTTCTTACTGTCAAGGGCATAACCAGGTTAGTCAGGGTTTTCAAGAAAGCCTGTCCTGAAGCGTTGGAGCTCATCCGATGAGCGAAAGCGTCCTGTCAAGGGGTAAATCTTTAGCCCTTAGGGGTCATTTTCGTGCCTTTCAATGACTAGAATCGTATCCTAATGAGAAAATTCATACAATCAGACCAATTACATGAATCCACTTATTCCCTCGCTTCTTGTACCTCCATTCTGTTACTCAATGAATCCTCCAAATATCCAAGTGCCTCGGGTTATTTGCTTATTCTAAGGTCTAAGGTCTCCCCCTTTAGTGGCGAGACAAAGAAGAGTTTCTAAGCAATACGCAGCGATTCTTCAAGCAATCTAGTTTGAGCCCGGGGGAAGCTAAAGAGGAAGATGGTTTTGGTGGGATTTGATACCAAAGACGATGTGGTGAAGGGCAACACGGCGGCAGAGTCTCTGGCCCGAGCCCATTTTCCAGTATGCAAGAAAGCCCTCTGCCCGGGTAAGCTTAGATTGTCGCAAAGATGTGGAATCGAACTCAGATTACCTCAACTTAGATTTGTCAGGCTTTAACCATGGCCTACCTGCAATTCCATCTCTCCATTAGTGGAAACGCAATTTTGGTTGTTTTGCGACCCTAAGTTATAAAAAGAAGAAGAAATTACCAATATTCACAACTGGGTGGCTTCAATTTGGCAACCAAAGATGGCGTGGTGAAGGCCAACACAGTCGCAGAGTCCCTGGTCTACTTCGCTATCTGCAATGCCATATTTAGCGGATTTGCTGTCTTGACGACGACTCTGATGGACAAAATTGCCATGCAAATTATGGGGAAATGAATTGAGTTTGGCGAGAGGAGGAGTACGAAATAGGATTTTCTGATGCCTAGTTCAGCCAAACCAGCAGAAAGTGATTTCACTCTCTGCCATAGCTAAGGGAAGGTGATGGTTTCTCCTGTGGCAGAATCGATGAGGGCTATGCGGCCTATGTGGGGACGTGAAAAAATGAAGGTGGATAATAAATCTATCAGTAAAAAAGACTCATAGAGACTAGTGTGAGGCTTCAAGGTAGCCACAACGCCCAGTGAGAGAAAAAGGTTCCCATTCAACAGTGTTGAAACACCATGATCCCCTTCCTCCTTGTTCCCATGACCTAATGAGAAAGATGGTGGTATAACTAACAGAAAGTAGAAACCTTCACACTTCTTGCAGCGGGTGGGAAGCTTCCATTTGAGTTCCAAGCAATCAAACGAACCATGCTGTGTGAACCAAAACCCCCAAACAATTGAATAACGAACCAATCCACTCACTATCTACTTGCAACTATCACTAACCAAAAATACATGCATCTCTCAATCAAACAAGCATGCAAGAAGAAAATGGGAGAGCCAGATACCAGGAGAGCAAAAATTACCTCCACATGCACAAAACTAGATGTAAACAAGCAGAAATTACCTCCACCCTCCTTTGCAAACCCCTACACACTCCCTGCTTTGCTCCTGACACTCTCTGCTCTGCTCCCGAAACTAGCTCGAAACTGAAACTCACTCTCTTCTCTGCTGGTCTGCTCCTGAGGAAGGATGCTTGTGAACAACCATTAGACACCTCGCATTGGCTACATGCAGGGCGCGGATAACATGCATGAAAGGAAAACAGTGACCCTGAACATGCATCAAAAGTAAAATTTGAGCAACAAAACAAATAAACTTAATAAACTTTGGATAAAATGACCATTTCCATCGTCATGTGCTTTAAAACAAGTGAGGCTTCTAATAAGAGGTGAAAGTGAAAAGTTTGGTTAAAATGTCATTGCGCGAAGTTGAAATACCCAAACCTTAGATTAAATTTTGTTGAACAACGTGGTCAACGACAACTAATACCTGGTCAATGCTCGATCGAATGCTATAGTCCCTGCTATGTGAGAGGCAGGGACTAATAACCCCCAGAGATGCATAAGAAAATTTAGCTATAGTGACAATTATACTTACTGATAAACACCGCATCAAAATTCGTACATTACCAGATATAATAACCCCTAGAGATGCATAAGAAAATTTAGCTATAGTGATAATTATACTTACTAGGGACATTTCCAATCATGTGTGAAGATCTTGCACCATATTTGTGTGTTTAGGAGGACAAGCTCAACTCATGCAGTCTTCACAATCAACAAATGAGCATCACAATATAGGCAATAGCCACCGTTGAACTACATGTTTAACGCAAAAATGTTGTCGTTATGAAAACCATTATTAATGTTTAAACTGCTCACTTTAACCAGATGTTTTGTTTTATTGCTGTGAGGGTGGAATGAGATTGTGATCTTTTTCATTTAAAAATGAAGTTAGGTTTTGAAAAAAAATTAAAAAATTATCAAGCTTCTAGAATTTACATTTTAAAATTTTGGGAAAATTGATTCAGAAAAACATGAAAAAAATGACAAAAATCTAAGGGAGTGATCAACCCCATTTTCCAAAAATAAGAACTAGTATTTTCATTGGAGCAAAGAAGAAAATGAACTTTGATAAAATAAAAACTAATTCCCATGCACTTCATAGTGAAATTGGGCATTGGTCAATTCCCAAAACTTCATAGGACTAAACAATTTGACACATGCTATAGCATAGGAGTTGAAAATGAAAAACACTTTCATTCATATTATCCATTTTATACTCACATTTCATTTAATTTTCAAAATTACCTTCTTAACCTTTTAAATCACCAAAATTGTAGTAGTTTATAAAAAATGATCTCTCTTTTTGAATACACAAAATATTAAAAAATTTCCATTAATTTGTTATCTTGTCAAAATTGAATGGTAAACCATGTAGATTTTAATAAACATTAATTAACATCTATCAATTGAGTTTTACAAAATTATCGTTGAATTTTAAAATGGCCTATGAATGACATGATACAGTCAGCTACATTGCATGCACAATGCAAACACAAAGGAATAATGGGTGACAAACTTTGACCTTTCATCGCCTATATTATTATGATTTTTTGTACCTCTGCACTTTAGTAGCCATACATGATTATTCTATACTGACAAGGTAATTTAAGCCTTATGCAACATTCATTCACTCGGAAGTCAATTAGAATTCAATTTCGTCTTTATAATATTTGAATACTGGTTATTGGGTAAAAGGACTAGAAAATTAATTTGATAAATTGGTTTTTATTGAAAAAAATTATGGCTTTTCAATGTATTTTTTAGGGAGTGGAAGGTGAAATTTTGATTTGTGTTATTTAATTTTTTTTTTTCACTATATATGGATTCAACACCCTAAAAGACCTCTAGGGCACTTCTATTGTACAAGGGTTACTCATCAAACTTGTTATTTCGATAAATTCTCATCATATTTTAGAGAAATTGACCAAAAAAAACCCACCATAAAAATTTCCAAAAAGTTTCACTAAAAAAACAACTAGGTTGTGATATTTAAAGACTAATAAAATAATAATAATTAAAAAAATACCTAATATTAATCTAATAAACTAAGTCAATGTCAAATTTAAATTAAAACATTAACCACACTTTTTTCAAATTTCAAAATAACAAAGTCTAACTTTTTTACTTGAATATATTTTGATCACTCCATGTGTAGTTCTTGTTAGTTGCTAGTTTCTTATAGAGTGTAAAATTAAAAATAATTGTGACGTAGCCCAGCCCACATTGGCCCACAACTCCGCATGTCCTCGGCTTTACAATTGTTGCCGGACTTTACAACATGTCATATTTTTCGGGGGTTGCATGCAAGGTGGTCAGTGAACATCGGGTTGGAAACTGGGATTAATTAATGTTGCATTCAATTCTTACCTCCACACCTCGGGCCTGGTTCCTTCATTTGTACTTTGGCCAAAACACTTTGGCTTCCCGGTCATTCGAGATGGTTCTGCTCTGCGCTGAGGTTTCTGCGAGGGTTTGTTGGGTTTGTTGTATGGTCCTTGCTTTGGTGAATATGGAGATCTCTGGTTCTCCTCCGAGTATGACTGTGGGTGAATACTGGTCTCCCAATCCTGGTTATGTATTTGTCAGTGGTTTTCTACGGTGGCTCGAAACCGTTCTGGCTCTGGAGGTGTGCTCGCTGGACTTCTTTTCACGCAGTAAGCTTCTTAGTCTCGGCTTGTCGTTTTGCTATGGTCTAGTTATAGAACCTAGTGTCTCGTTTGATAACTGCTCCTTGCTATTGTTCTATTGCCTCTGCTTTCATATGGTCGCCTCTGCTATTATAATTGTTGCCTCTGGTCACTGTTATGTGCGTAAAATGGTTTAACTTCCGTCTTCTTTGGATTCAGGTAACAAATTAGTAGATTCCCGCGGCTCTGAACATGTATTGACTCCTTCCCTAATTCAATTCAACCTCCTCATGGTGTTGATGCTAACCAGAAATGCTCCTTTTGTCTCAGCTATGTCGATTCGGCCACGACTCTGCTCCTCAAACCCTTGGTCCGCTTACTCAGGTAATATATGAACCCCTCCTATTTCTATGATTGCTTAAACTTCAGTTAATTGCCATGTAAATGTATTAACTATGCTCTATTGTATGTGTAGGTCGATGGCTTGACCTGGGTACGCAGGTTCCTCCAAGATTTGGTCCTCCAAGGGTGGAAAACCTCTACCGGTAGGCTCTGGCTCTTCAATCCGTCAATGCACTGTTAGATGCTTGGGATCTCTGTAGATTTTGTAGTTTGTCATATGTAGCCGTTGTCCCTTGCGAAGATGAAACTTTGGCCTGGTTGTAATTTCCTATTCTGGTTAACTACTCGTTTGAATGGTTACTAGGGGTTGTTGTTACCAAACCCTAGGCTATGGTTTGTCCACTCTGGATGCAGCACTTGGTTTTGTTTATTAATGAATGTAATACATATATGTCTCAGTCAATAGCAATGAGAATATGGTTTTTTTATCACTGTTTGACTTGTGAAAATTATGAGGTTTGAAAATACCTTTGCTATAGTTTGCTTCTTCGACACTTTGTTTTTGGTCCTCTTTTCTCTCAGTCCTTTTGTTGTCTTTCAGTAGTCAAACTGTTGTTCAACTCGCTGGTCCTTCACTCTGTATCTGGACATTTGCAGGAGTTTGCTATGGTTTGTTTGGTTGACGAGAACACAAAAATAACATGACCTTATCGAGGTCATTCACTGTCTATTAACGATGTTCTTTACAATTCGATAAATAAAAAGAAAATATAGTATTACAGTAGATAGGCAATGAATACAGATGGACAGTTTTGGAAATAAGCTCTATCTATGCTTCTTTTATTTGTCTGTTATGAAATTGCTGACCCTCTGTCTTGTCTTACATTGCTGCTTTTATACATTTTGGTTATAATTAATTGAAACTGCAATTGTTTGTCAGTTGAACAGAAACAATTGGTTGTGTAACTGCAATTTTAGTTGTCATTACAAGATCTGCATTTAGATAATTTTGTCTTTTCTTTCCTAAGTTGACAGATCAATTCCTAAACTGTTATTTATTACTGTTGAACCATAACCACCCTAACCGACATTTAACTTTGACATTTAACTTTGACCACATAACAACTAAAAGTAAAATAAACTAAGATCCTATCTCATGACCTCATAAACTAATTAAAAAAACAATCCATATACTCAAACAACCTTCCTACCTGGCAGAGACTTCACCCAGTCATGCTGAGCTAGATGCCCCTGCATCAAATTGGTTGACATGTGTAAGCTAAATTTAGCATAATGGTCATGCTAAAAATCCTTGTTAGGACTTACAATTCTCTATCATCAGAGGTAGTGGTATCCACGTTGCAACAAATGCTACATTTATTGTTGAGTGAGCCATTGTTGGTTTCTATCCATAGTCACCCCACATTGCAACAAATGCTATAGTTATTGTTGCGTGAGCCATTGTTGGTTGCTATCCATAGTCACCTCAGCCTCCTAATCAAGTGGAGTGTGTTCAAAGTACCGATATGATTTGTTGGTTATGTGGTAAATATCTTGTTTCACTCCTCTTTAATGGCGGTGTTAATCTGACACTCGTATGTTTCGTGGATCTAATAAATCTAGCGATGTGTCTGTTTACTAACACCTGCGGGTTTTGGTCTAACAACTGGTATCAGAGCTAGGGTCGAATATCCACTATGCAAGCCGCTTAGTGCCATCACCTTACTCTGGCAGCTTTCATTAAAACATTGGTTGTTACCCCTAGAGCTATTGAAGGATCTGTCCAGGGAAATAGTTGAGGAACGCTAGAACTAGAAGACAGTCGCTGCAAGAGAAAAAGGAAAACAAGGTCGTGGATCTATGTTGAAACATGTTGATGGAGTTTGAAACGTGGAGATCCGTGGAGTTTGGAGTTGAAACGTGGTGTTCGTAAGTTTTTTTCTACATCAAACTCGCATGTATACATAAGTATTTTCTCAAACCAACATATGTATGTGTGAAATGTGAAAAGGTTAAAACATTATATATGTTTTTATATTTATTATGAAACATATATAATTATATGTTGGAATTTTGAAAAGTATGTTTTAAAAGGAGCAAGAATTTTGAAAAGGGTATTTTAAAAGAAGGAAGATCATTATTACTAAATTTTAAAAAGTAATAATTAAAGTTTTATTTTTAAGTGGTATCAGAGCCAAAGGTCTCGAGTTTGAAAGGCTTGCCTTGAGGGGGAAGATTGTTGTGTTCCTCTTTAATGGCGATGTTAATCCAATGCTCCCCGTGTGTTTCGTGGATCCGTTAAATCTAGCTATATCTCTGTTTACTAACATCTGCGGATTTTGGTGTAACGACAATCATGACTCCAAGATATCCAAACCATTGAAGGTTAGGTTTGAAGAATTGTTTATTTTGAAAAATATTGAAGTTATAAATATTTCTACTCTGTTGTCGAAATGAAGTGTAATCTGTTTTTTATTTGGAGGTAAGTGTTTTTTTCATTTTTGCTGATAAATGGTTTATTCAAAGTTAGATATTATCTTATAGTGCATGAAGGAATTTTTTTATTGGAGAGGTATTTTCAGGTGATTTTGAAAAACAAAAAGATAAGTTTTCAAATCGTTAGATTTCATTTGATGTAAAGGGTTTTAATGGCTTATCTATGATAAAAACCGAATAGTTTATATATTAAACTATAAACTATAAAGTTTATAGTTTACTTCCAGTGCATTTTAATTAATGTAGGTATTTTAGAATTAAAATGGGAAAATTAGAAAAATTGAAAATAGAAAACGGTAAAAATACAAGTAAAAGTAAAAAGGGGAAAATTAGAAAAAGGGAAAAAAGTAAAAGTACAAAAACAAAGAGAAAGATGTTGATTTAAAAAAATTGTAAGAATAGGGAAAAAAATATTAAAGAGTTGAGAAAAAAGAATGTGGTTAAAACTAATAACAATAAAAAGTAGTAGTTATTGTGTGGAGTAGTAGATTTACATAAGGTTTTAATTTATTTCATTTAATTAATTTATTTATTGATTTATTTTTTTGTATATTTCAATGAGTCGTATATTTCATAATCTCTTATTTTTGTTGGAAAAAATTATAAATAAGAAACAAATTAAGAATAAAGGAGTTATAGGAAATTGTTTTGTATGGCTTTGAAGAATCTTCATGTCAAGCACCTTATGAGGCTATGACCCAAGATCAAATGAATCAAGCAATTTATATCCAATAGAAAGGATGATGCAACAACATTGTTTCTCATTCAACAAGGTTCAAATAACAACATTCTTCCTAAGATTGCAATATTAAATAGAGCTAAAGAAGTTTGGGATATTCTAGGGATGACATAAAGTGGGAGGGGGAGCAACATGGTCAACATTGATTTGAGCTAAAGAAGTTTGGGATATTCTAGGGATGACATAAAGTGGGAGAGGGAGCAACATTGTCAACATTGAGTTGAGCTACAGAGAATTGGAGTTGTTAATGAAGTGCTCATTGTAATAAGAGAAGTGGAAGATTTTGATATTTCAAAATTAATTAGAGATATTTTGAAAGAGTCTCTTAAAGCACAAGAAGGTATACAAAACATGGAGGTTATAATTTCCCTAAACACTACAAAAAAATTTGTTAAAATTTTTTATGAAAGAAAAATGTGACTTTGTGCAAAACATAGAGTATCAGCATGATGCAAAAAGTGAATCCCACTAGACACATGTGTGGAAGATGAAATTGAAGTTGAAGATGGTGAAATTAAAACAACTTTTATAGCAACACCAATGGGTGAGAAAAACCTAGTAGTGGACTTTGAATTTTCTTATGAGGCTAAATTACTTTTTCTTGAAGAGTGACATGCATAACCCAAGTATAATGAGGAAGAAAGAGAATATAAAAGATCCATTCTAACTTCAAGAGAAGAAGGAACGGAAGAAATGAAGGAAACTATCAAATTTGTTGAAGCTCTTGCATAATAGAACAAGAGATGAATAAAAATGAAGATATTTTCTTTATCTTACAAAGGTTGGCATAAAAGTTCAATAGTAGAAGTTGAGACACAAGTAGATGCAGAAGAAGAAACATATAAAGGCAGAATTGAAGATGAAGAAGTATTGAAGAAGAAGACTAGAGTAAATATAAATCTAAAGAAGAAGAAAAAGCATGCAGAATGTAGAATTTGGAGGAAAAAAATTACAACATAAAGCTTGAAACAACTTACACCAACATGTAGAAGCAAAACCATTTTTTTACTTAATATCAAGTATTGTAATATTAGTTATGACTTATACCAGTAAATAGTAGTGGTCATGATTAAGGGGGAGTGTTGAAGCCTATTAACTACTCCAACTTAGTTGGTAGTTTCTAGTAGTTTTCAGTAGAACCTAAATTTAGGAGTAATTAGTCATGCACATTTATAAGCTAAAATTAATATAATTATTGTACTAAAGATTGTACTAGTGAATTATCCATGATCTTTTTGGTGGATTCTCCATAGGTTTTATGGTTTTTGTTCGTGTATCCTCAAGCAATTCAAGTAACGAGAATTTGAGTTAGCAAGTTGTTATGTTCTATTGTGTTTTATCATGTTGTATTATTATGAGTTGTTTTGTAAGTGTTTAATTGATGTAGAAAGCCATTTTTCCTCTATTATCCATAAAATCTATGTTACTTTTTAATGGAAATAGGAGATATGACATGGAATTACTATAGCTCATCAATGTTTAAAATATGAAGAAAAATGTCTTGATAATCAAGATCCTCTATCTATTTATTGCATTGATAAATATTTATCATCTTTTTAATGTTGTGATTGAGTTGAGAAATGGTTGGTTCCTAAGTGCCTTCATCCTCCAAACCTATCTCTTTTTAAGATGCAATAAAACAATTCATCCATATCAAATGCTTCAAAGTCTTCTACCCTTCTTATTTCCTATATAGTGGAACATGGTCATGACGTGTCCATGGTGAAGATGATAATGTTTGATGATATAGGTGGATATTGATGGCCACCCACCTCTTCTATTAAGTCAAACATTCTCTATATCCTTGGGATTTATTTTACAAGTTTTTGGGTTAGAATCTTCTTGAGTCATATTGATGTCCTATAAATTATTTCTCGCAAATTTCAACGGTATTAGAGTAATTTTCTCCTTCTTGGTGCATGACCCTAGTGAGGTGAGGGTACAAAGAGTTGGGTCTCCATTTAATTTCACCTTCGAAGAATTTCTCTCACCAACTCAAAAGGACTTCCATGAAGTAAGAAAAGATAAATGATGGAGTACGAGATCCTATCAATCTGATGATTAAGGAAGCATTTGTGCAACATATAAGTGAGATGATTGGAAATTGCATTTAGATCCTTTGAAAAATTCCAATATTAGTTGAGATGCTTTCAAACAATGATGATTTTGAAGGTGCAACACCCTTTAAGGTACACATTATCTTTGATATCCCCCTATTTGAAGGCCAATTAGATGCAAATGCTTTGGAAAAATGGTTAAATCTATTACAAGGTTATCATTTTGTCTAAAAATTTTCCATCAATGAAAAGATCACCTTTTCACTATTGAAATCTCTTCCCCGTGTCACATATTGGTGGGAAGGTTATTGAAAGAGACAACAAAGATGAGTATGCAATATTTAAGGTAGGGCCCATTTGGAAATATTTTTTTGATGCCCTTAAGGAATAATTTAACCTTGTATGGAACTATGATGACTAGTACACAAGATGGACAACCCTACGATAGGAGAGAGGTTAGATCATGTTGGAGTAGACAAATATTTTTTGTACTTTGCACCCTAAGCTAGGTATCAAAGACTACAAGCAACAACTAGTTCTGAAGTATCATGGTGGTATACAATAGTACATCCAAACAAAGATTGCTAGTTACATGGATGCAATAAAAATAAATCAAAGTTATCATTTAAAGATTTTTCACATAATTTGTTGTTGCAAGTTCATGACATCTCTATTATGATTTTATGCTATTATTTCAAATTGTATGTTCTTGGCATATTAAAATTTACATATTCATTTATAATTTCAGTACTTATTTCAAATTCTAAAAATTTGGTCAAATTTTGAAGATACTTGCCCTGGAATCTACTATCTATGTTAGTAAAAATTCATTAAATATTGTTGTTTACAAATAAATCAAAGGGTGGGTTTTTTTCCTTTCTATTTTCTTGATTAGTTTCTACGCTTCCAATATTTTTGTGCATTAATTTATATGTTTTTCCTACTTTGCATAAATAAATAAATACCTTAAAAAATTTATTTTTATTGTTTTTTTAACCACAAAAAAAAAAAAAAAGAAAGAAGAAATTAAAAAAATTAATTTCAAGAATGTTTAAGCTTATAATATATGAAACTCTAATGTTTCTTGTATGAATGTGTAATATAGGTTTTGTTTGTTACATGGATGCAACAAGAAGGAATTAAAGGTATCATTTGAAAGTGTTGTCACATATATGTTGTTGGTGTAAATTCATGTTATAATTGTTGCAATTTGAGTACTTGTTTCAAATTATGAAAAATTGGTCAAATTTTAATGTCTATAATTTACTCTTTACTCTTCATGTTGGTTAAATATAATTGAATATTTTTGTTTATAAATCAAGCTAATTATGTTCTTTTCATTCTAGTTTCCTCAATAAACTTGGAGTATGAGCTCCCAATATTTCTCTCTATGCAAAATTCTATTTATTTTATGTAATTTCATTAAAATAAGTTGTTAGATATATGACAAGGCTAATTATGATGCTAAGTTTATTATATTTTCTTTCTTGGGTAATTAGGCTCAACTTATTGCTAAAAAAATAGGATGTATTATTGATAGGAATTTAATTATGTGAACAGGGTCCCCTATTGAATGTTATTAGAAATATTTTTCTTTTAATTAGATTTTTATTTGTTGGTATAATGTTGTTGTTTCTTAAATGCAATTTCAAATATGAGTTGTCTTGATTATCTAAATCTATATTTACCTTTTCATATTTACCTAATATAATCATGAAATTACCGTGCAATTTATTGTTAGATAATTATTAGATATTGTTAAAGTAATTTACAAATATAATATAGATTTCTTTTGTATAGTAAAAAGAAAATTACATACTTGACATCTTTGAGATGAAATATTAAGAACATTAAGACCTCAGAGCGAACTTGTTATAATAATTTATTTAATTTTTATACAATGAATAGCCACAATTACTACCAATTTGAGATACATTAGCATAATGTCTTCAGTGTAATGAAGTTGTTGAATGATAATCCTCAAAGTTAGTCACATTTAATTGATTTGTTTGTGTAATTTGGTGTTAATTATTTATGGAAGCAAATCCACCATTCTTATAATCTATTGTGAGCGCTACTTTATTATTACCAAATCGACCTGATTATTCAGTTTAGGAAGGATTGGTAGCACGTTCTAATGTTTTGGAGAAATATCTAGCCTTTAGTTTGATAGTTACGAAACACAAATATGTTTTTAGATTCAATTATATCAAAAGCAAAGTGGCAATTAACTATTTATGTTTTATAAACATTTCACTAATATATGTAAAAAAGTAAAAATGAATAACACTTAAATTTATATCTTTAACTTTTTAGGTGGAACATATATACTTTTGTAAGATGACCATTTTTCTTACTATATCTTCTTTTCCGTAGTTCCAAACTAGCATTGTTTTTATCTATAAAAAAAATTATTTAAACAGAAAAGTGAAATGTGTTTATTTAAGTTGGATCCTTCAAATTAAATTGGGTCCCTACCATGTTTTTTATTATTCTTATTTAAAATTAAAATTTATTTTATATAAAAAATTTAATAAAATTAAGTCTTTTCATTAATATAATTTGTATTTTTTAATTTAATAAAAACTTTATAATGGTATGAAATAGCAATATGTTACCAAGACTTTCATGAGAAGTCTTTTCAAACTTCAGATCCAAATATGAGAGGTACTCTTTGATACTTTTACATTATTTATGAATAGAGGTGCTCTTTGATACTTTTACATCATTCGTGAATATGTCGTGGTTTTATTTGGAACACTTCTTTAAATAGTAAGATTCATTTATTTGATGTGACATCTAAGTTATTGTATATATATTTCTTTTATTTTTTAATTTTTTAAAGTTTCTAATTTGGTTAAAATATTTTTCAATATTTTTCAAATATTATTATATCTATTACTTATATATTTTTTTTTTTAATTAAAAAGAGTTTTGAATCAAAACTTTATTATTGAAAATGTAGTTTTTTTTAATTTACATAACATTCTTTGATTAGAATATAAAGTCCCAAAGATTAAAAAAAAAAATGACAGGTAAAAAGTAATCCAAATTCAATTTAGTTTCTCTGAGATCTTACTTAATATTTGAAAATGTAAAGTAAATATGATTATAAGATCTCATTTCTATGTCCTAAATTTCTTACCTATTCTTAAATTTCTTAGCCATGACGTTCTCTTAGAAGTTCATGTAACATGAGTACGAGACCAACCTCGTGGCCTATTCCTCTACCATGGTATGTGATATATGGTGAGAACAAATGCTTGGAGATGGAGATCAGGGAGTTATGTGTGCAAGTGAATGGTTTATTCATGTGTGATTTGATCCGGAATAGGTGCGCACCAGGAAGCAAGGAGATGGCTAAGATCTGATAGATCTGACAGGGTAGTGAAGACAAATGAATATACTTGCTTGATCTATTTATGTCTGTGTAGATCACAATGCTAGATCTGGGGTTATAGTGATGGTAGGATCTAATTGTGCAGTAATATGTGATGTTGACAATATAGGCACAAGATATGGGTTTGCCATGTGTTATGATTTGTGCGAAGACGTTGATTCAGTAGTTTAAGATGCGTACGAAGGTTTTTTTTAGGATCTTCGCATACATACGCGAATATGCTTCACAATAGTCACATATATATATTGAGATAATTTTCCTTTAGATTTCTTCTTGATTTGAGTCGTTTACAGAGGTTTGTATGTCAAATAAATTTATGAAGTTTGTATTATTTATTGTTATCTGTCAATGAAGTATTGATATGTTTGGTTGTGGATTGATATATTGATTAGTTATAATGTTGTAGAAGTGTAACTGAGTATGGTTCAAGGATATGTGGTTGGTTTAATAATTGTTTCAGTTGTTGGTTCAATGTTATAGTGATTCAATTAGTTAAATGGTCGAGTGTTCATTAAACTGAGATCTGTGCATAGGTTATACGCAGAGGAAGCACATATATATTTATATTTTCTTCATAACAATCATGTATACATTATGAAGTAAAGTTGATCAGGCTTTGCATTGACTTTGTTGATGACAGAGTGACTATTATCTTTATTCATGACTGGTTACTTAGTGTATTGATTTATGACTTGGTATATTGATGGGTGATTGTGCATTGGTATGATCTGGTTATGGTGATTTGATATTGATTCAATATTTTATGATTCTTAGTTCTTCCAGTGATTGGATAATTTGATTCAGTGTTTGGTTTCATAGTAGTTTATTGGTATTGAGCATAATGTTGGGTGTGGGTCTAGTGTGAAAATTTGGTGAAAGGTGGTCTACATGTTTTGATGCGTATTTGAGACACGTGGATCGAGTATGAAATATTATGAAACGTGGTCCATGAGAGGTGCATAGAGCCTTATGTAAGGTAGTTAGAGATTCCTTCTAGTGGTAGCTGGTAAATTTGTTCAGGGGGTAGGTTCTCCCTTTCGGTAGGAGCTGGTAAATGAGATCAATGGGTTGTAGCTCGCTTCTAGTGGGTGTTGAAGAACGAATGAAGGTTGTATCCTGTTGCAGGTAGTAGCCTGCGTGCTAGTAAGAGTCTACACCAATACGAGATATAATAAATATTTTCTTTATATAATAAGAAAGAAGAGAGAGACGACAACAATTTTGGTTTTCTCCCACATTGATTTTCCACCTAAAACATTGGTGTTCTCATGTGTTGACGTGTTTCTTACATGTTGATGATTTATCTGCTCTTTAATGTTCATGGTTATTTCATAGTGAATAACTAAAGAAACAATGATGCATTTCTTAGGTTAAATCATTGATGGAATTTATGAAAAAGTAAGTAAATTGGGTATACAGATTTTATTTCACTCAACCCACGTATACACGCATATTTCATGAATGGCAATAGTGTACATATTTCTGAGTTAGAAACTGAAAGCTAAAGTGAATTAAAAGTAATGATTCACCTTCCCCCCTCTAAGTATTTTTCCTAACAGTTAGTATCAGAGTAGGTCCCTTATAAGGAGCTTGATCGCTTAAAAGGAGATCTAAAGGGAGAAGTAAGATGGAAGTTTTATTTTATGCAAATACACCTTTGTTTAATGGAACTAAATTTATGTTTGGAAGGTGAGAATGAAAACATATTTGTAGTCATGGGGAGTTGATGTATAGCCATTTTTTGAACTTGGATATAAATACCCAACCTCCTATTATTTCTATGAAAAACACCCTCCAAAATGTTGTCTGCACTTGAATTTTAGAGCCTACTATGAATGTTATGATTGTTCATTCCATAGTCACTTTATGTTTGATCAATAAGTGTCAAAGGCACCTACACACACATGTTCAGTCTGCAACAAGTTCATGAGCACACTCTTTTATGCAAACTTGATTAACATGGCCACATTCCATTAAGATGGTGCTTGTGCGATGTTCAACCTATGTTGACAGTTATTCAGCACTTTTATCAATGATTTCTCACTTTTGGTTGCAATTATTCTTCTATTTCGGTGAGTTTTCCCAATTGTTGCTTTTGTGCACCTTCGATTTCGTAAGTATCACTTTCATGTTTGTCACTGTCACGTTTTCTTTTTTCACTGTAATAATTTTCGTTTTCATGCTATCTTCACTTTTACATGTGTTGCTTTGCATTTTGCAATTGTCATTTGCACTTTCCTCTTACTATTGTAAATGTTATGTTTTGGCATGGCAAGCGTCGCACATTGCATATATATATTTTTGGCTTGCTTAAAGGGGTAACTTGGTCTTAATGATAATTATTATCATGTAGACATGTATCACACCCATTCCCAAAGTTTTAAGCATTGTCGCACAAGTGTCACCACTGTCATGCGGAAAGAGTTATTTTTGCTGACAAAACTAACCTCCCTAGGAGTCTAAGACTCTCTAGTGACAAACAAGACAATTAAGAGCAATCCTTCTCTAAACATACATTATTCTATGAGAAACCAAGTGTTTTTCGATCCTACCTCAAGTCCAACGCTTGTTGCAGCAGTCCAGCCTCGTCGATCCATATGAGCTCCTCCTTCACTTTGAAACCTGCATACACTAACAATCAAACGATTACATAACACCTGAATATTCCATAAAACAAAGCATATTCAACATATAGACCAAGGAGTATATGAAACAATTCATTAACAACAAATCATTGAAAAGAATGGACTTATTTGTATTAAGGAAACAAAAAAGAAACCATTACAACCTGAGCCTTGGTGTTGTGCAAGTTCCTCCCAGGGTCCAGCAAGAGTTTTCCTCTACTTTGACAAGCTCAAACACTTCCAAATGAAACAAGAAAGGATGGTAATCTCTCCTCACAAGCTTACAATGGAAGTCCTAATTCCAGCAGCATCTACCCTTTGGAATGTTCAGCTTTCAACCTCCCCTCCCTTGGCCCAATGCCTGTATTTATAGTGTTCTAGAGGAAGTTATTCCGTTCCAACATCAATGGGATACTCCCTCTTTTGGATGGGGTAGCTCCTCTCTTGATGGGATAAGCTCCTCTATCATAGGGATGCATGAACCATCTGGAGGCGCTCAAAACACGTCAAAAACTCTTCTAGAAGGCTCTAGAAGTGACCACAAGTAACTTTTTAAAGATGAAACTCGCGCCTTTTGACCTTTACAGGGGTACGCACCCAACCTTTGGCTTACAGAGCGTACAAGTACGTAGGTACAGTGTGTTTGGAGTGCGTACACGCAGGTAAGGTAGAGAGAACCTGCGTACGCAGAGATAAACATGTTTTTAAGTGACTTTCTCTCTTTTTGAAGTTTGACATGAAGAGCAGTATGGGGCTTGACAAAGAGGACAATGTGGCTATTGATGAGGCCACATAAACTGTAGATAGTCAAGGTGACAAATTTCAGTGTAACAGATTGCCCCCTAAAGTACGAAGCCTGTAATAGATAAGGGTGTTAAGTCATATAAGAAGGGTGAAGTACTTTATCATTTCGAGGATTATCTTGTGGATAGCCCGGTTGGAACCTGCAATTTTCAACACAAAATACATGTAAAGTATCATATCATACTGAGGTAGGCATTCCCATACTCAGATTAAAACTTTAACTATGGACTAACTATTCTGGTACA
>APFE030980377.1:0-14608 GCA_000404065.3 Pinus taeda
TAGGATGGATGAAGTAATGTTCTTGTTTTATCATGTGTAAATTATTGGTCAATCACCAGTTGGTTGGGAGATGGATGGATGTATGAGCCTTTTTTTGGTAGGAAGGTCATTTATAATGTATAAAGTTATGTATCTTCTTGTAGAACATATTCTTGCAGACCTTTCCTATAGTCAGGGGGAGCTTGGACAGCAGAGCAGAGCAGAGAATTCAGCATGTACTCAAGGGTAGCATAACCCTTTGCCCTTGATGTCAAAGGGGGAGCATGACTTTGAGTGACTTGGGGTTTCCAAGTCCAAAGGGGGAGACTTTTGGCATTATGACACAGGTTTGGCACTATGAAATAGGTGTTTTCCTTGATGGCAACTCACTCAAAGGGCAGATCACAGTTTAGGCTCTCAGAATGAAAGAAAATGAGGTATACGCAGGTTCCTCTTAACAAAGTCACGTATACACACGGGATTACCAATCAAAAGACGCGTATATACATATGCATGCAGTTTCATGCAAAGAAACGAACATACATGTGGGAAAACTTATGTGTGGTCCATGGTATTTAGTCCGACATATTTGAACCTATGGTTTTGGTCCTTGGTATTGCATCCAAAGTGTTGAACCCAGGTATTGGGTCCCTAGTATTGGTTCTCAATGGTTTTGGTACATGGTTTGAGTAAGGCCTAAGACTATAAAAAGAAAAGGAGATCATTTGGTAAGCGTATCGACTCAAGCATTGAATATCTTAAGAGGAGAAAGATCTAGAATACTGGTGATTGGTTTGTTGTGTATAGGTCATTCTGAATCAAGGAGGAACCTGAGCATTACAAGATGGATAAGTTCTATTGATGGGTCAAGATCTTAAGGCTTAAATAGTAGTATCATTGTTTGATTTTGATCTGTTATAATCGGCGCTTGATTAGGTCTATAAATCTGATAATCTGGGGATAACTGATGTCTGATTAAGTGAAAGGGTAAATTATCTTTTATAAATCTATACGCAGGTTTGGCATAGCAGAGGTGCGTATACACGCGTGTTAAGAAAGTGAAGACAGGGTATACGCTAGTTGGCCTTAATACAGCTGCGTATGTACACAAGTTTTTGCATATTGAAGTAGCACACGTCTCATGAAATCTGTTTTAGCTACTTCTTTTATTGCTGCAGTATTCTAGGTTCAGGACTGGTGTCTGGTTATAGTTATTGTTTTCTGGGTATAGCATACAGAGAAGAGATTTTTTGATTTAGTATTGGTTTGTACAAGAATATTGGTTGATGCAAATATAATTGATGTTTGATTGATGTTCATGGATCCAGTCTAAAAATTTATGAAATGTGGTCCCTGAAAGAAAGAGAAGGTTGTAGCCTTCTGTAGCTCAGCACCTACGTACTAGTACATCAGCTAGTACAAAAGCTAAGGGGGTTGTAGCTCCCTTCCAGGAGAAGCTGGAGAATGAGAGAAGGCAGTAGCCTTCTGCAGGTAGCAGCCTGCGTACTGGTATAAGACTGCACTAGTGCATTGTAAAAAGAAGTTTCTAACTGAAAGAAGATAAAGACGA
The DNA here is from genome assembly GCA_000404065.3 of Pinus taeda. Lineage (NCBI taxonomy): Eukaryota > Viridiplantae > Streptophyta > Pinopsida > Pinales > Pinaceae > Pinus > Pinus taeda. Next base: position 1,550 of record APFE030980377.1, read on the forward strand.
ATTGTAGCGGGTGGTTTTCACCCACATTGGGTTTCCACCTTATATCTTGTGTTCTTATGTGTTATTGTCGGCTCTATTTTTCTGTTCCTTATTACTGTTATATGGTTCTGACACACAGGTTAATGATCAACATCTAAAGAATAAATTAAATTATAATTTTTCGAGTTATACACATGTTTCATTAACCAGAGTTGCATATACACATTGTTTTCACTAACTAAAGTAGCGTATAAAAATATTTGTATGAAATTAAAAATAATTTGACTTGATAATACTGATTCACCCCCCCTCTCAGTATTATTTCCAACACTTATGGCGTCGAATTGAGGTGTCGTCTTTGCCATTCGAATTAGGATGACAAGATTTTCAAGCTAGTCCTAGTTTCGATGAGATCCAAAGACTTCAATTTTTGAGGTTCTCTAGAGCCTCCTGGATCATTCCTCCCACTGAGATATTTTGGTCCTCCAAAAGCATAAACATGACTATAATCTGATCTACATAACAAATGTCTCTGAAAGGCCACACTTTCTTCTCCTTCACCTTTGTACTTTAGAGCTCAAAGTGTTGAAACCGACACTTCTATCCATATGCAAACTTGTAGCTACTAATACATATTCAATTACAAGACCAAAGCAAGACCCAAACAAAACCCCATACTTGCCAAGGGTTTATAACACACTCATGGTCAAGTTTACATCGATTTACAACAGAAACCTTATCCCATGCTAGCTGAGTAAAAGGCCAAAGTATCACTATGTTGCATGTACAAGTGATGTTATGCATTCATCACTTTTACAAACAAATTTTCAACATGTGATTTACAATGGTGGTCAGGACTTAAAAAGGATTCCAACCCTGGATGTAGCTTCTTGGGACACAACTCTAGATGGAGATCCCAACATGTAGCTATATTATGTTCATGCTTGTTACAATGGTTGCAATGGTTCTTCCTCCTCCATAATTTCCTGACCTTACTTTTCTCTTGATGTGGAGAAGAGCCTTCAAGTCTTGGTTTTTTCTTTGTTTCCATTCTTTTCCAACACTTGGTAACAGCATGATTATTCAAACCACAAAATGTACATGGTTTTCTACGCCATAAATTTTGCCTAATATTTCTTATTTGCTCATAATTGAAAGAAATACTAGCATACATCTGGGGATCATACCTTTTAGGAATTTCCTTGCTGCAATTCCGAGAAGAAGTTTTAGACCTTGTCCTTTTCTTGGATCTCTTGTTGGAGATATCATTCTTGAAAAGTAATGTACCACCCTTTGTCTAAGATGGTATTGATAATGGCTTGGATTGTTTGTTTGAGGAATCTCTTGCTTCTTCTACCTCTAAACACTCTCCTTCAATATACCTCAATCCTACAAATTGAGGCCATCTTACAACCTCCAATGGTTGAGTAATTCCTTGGCCATTACTAAGTCCTTCTCCTTTATACCCTATCTTTGTGAGGAGTCTCATGTTGGTGCCTGAAATAGTTATCTCAATGCTTCCAATAGAAATAAAATCCTGATAAGGAGTTTCTTTTACCTTTGATACTGTCAGTGATGCTTGGTCATCTTCTTTGGAAAGCTTTCCTTTTGTAGTGGAACATTCTCCCATTTGTTCACCCACAGTTTGTTCTAACATGAGCCCCAATTTCCACTTTTCTTCCTCTGTATCTTGTAGAAGCCTACTAAGCTTTGCATTTTTTGCATGAATGCAATGGTTAATCTCTTCCAACTCTTAAAGTATTTCTCACTTCAATCCTTTTCCCATGATGACATTCACAATCTCTAGAAAAATGGTAAGACCATTGTGATACCACTTGATCCAAAAAGAATGTGAATACTTCATTGCGGGACATTTTACAAACACTTATATTTGCATGTGAAACATGAACAATAATACTTCACCAATCCATCAAAATAAATAGGAATCAAATAACCAAGATGAAATCATAAGACAAGACGTGATAACAAAGTTCGTCCAGTGTGGAATACATCTTCGGGCCCTAGTTCAATAGTCGGGAGGCCACTTCATTAGTCTCAACAAGATAATGAGTACATGGAAGATCTTCCACAACACAAGGATAAATCCCTAATCTATAGTGGTGATGTCTCTCTTACAAAGAGACGCTCTCCTATAAGGAACTCTCACTCACAAATTTTTCTCCTTTAACAAGACAAAGAAATGACTTCTCACAAAAGTGGCATAAATGGATATTCTCACATAAGTGGCAACAGGTCCTCTTACTCATCATCAAATCATACTCATCATACTCATCATCATCAAAATCGTCTCACAATTCTGAGACCAATGGCAGTAAACATGACTACTTTATGATAAAGTGTCAACCCTCTTTCAGCACTCCACCACCTTGGTTTTCATGCAAATGCTAAAGCGATGAATTTCCTATCAAAATTCAGATCTAGTTGCCCTGCTACAACATATAATAATCACCAAAACCTACAAATATACATCCATTCTTTTTCTAAAAGAAAAGCAAGTAAATGGCGATAATGCATCTTTATACATCCCAATCTAACGATGGCTTGAAAATCGGCTACTCAAATGCTAAAACGGACTGCACCACCCAATTCTTGCAAAAAATCAGTTTAGATGAGTATAATCTTGATCCCATTATGACACTTACAAATATGGGCCTCCAAGGAATATAAAAGATTTGTCTACTCAGGGTTCTACTCTGGAACTCGGTGCATCATGTTTTCGTCATCTCCGACTTCCACCTATCTGTGGTTCCAATGCTTGTTGTTTCACACTATGCTTTGTTTCCACTCATGGCCTCCTCTTCTGGCTCTAGGCAAGTAAACAAGTTTAAATATTGAGGGGTGGGTGAACTTACCAAATTCCTACCCACGGTCCAATGGTAAGCGCCCTAGCTATCTCGAAGCCCAATCGGGGTCGAGTCTTGTCGTTTGTTTGTTTTGTAGCCATTTTTTTAAGTAAAAACCTCGTTAGGCTTAATATAAAAATTGTCTGCTAGCAATATGTTGATCGTTTTTTAATGGTTGGATTCATCGTGTAACAAAGCCCGTAACTGCTAGCTATCATTTTAAAAAATTCGGAGAACTATTTTTTTTTTAATCATGTTGATTGTTTGTCTGTCATTTGGAGTGAATAGTCAGAATGGCTACACATAATTTTGTCATTGGTTATAACGTTGGTTTGTATTTATTTGCAACCGCCAACTAGCACGGTTTCAACTCCCACTAGTCTCTTGTCAAGTATGACCATTGGGTATTGGGCGTCATTAATTGTTGGTGGTGTATTTTGGGGCTATCATTGGTGGGTTGGCCATTCGACTGACGCAAGTTCAATCACCACCGGCCCCCTATTTTGAAATCTAGCAAGGTCAATGTTGGCAGGTCTATTGAATTTGTCATGTAGTTTGTTGTTGCCAAATTTAATGGAATGTCATCAAATTTAGCTGGACTGCCAAAGGTATCTATGCTCCAAATTTAGTTGGAACCCTACTAAACCCTGTCGTTAGGTCTAGTTTGACCATATATTTGACTGGCCATAACTTGCACATACGAAGTCGGATTGAGGCATCATCTCCACCATTGGAATCAGGACAGTGACCTTTTCGATTTGGTCTTGATTTTGATGAGATAAAAAGACTTCAATTTTTGAGCTTCTCTAGAGCCACCTAGATCAGTTTTAAAGGAGGATGAAGCAACATCATCTCATGAAAATTACACAAGCGCAAAAGATGAAACAACATCAAAAGGTGGAGAATTACTTCATGAAGACATGATTGAGGATATTTCAATAATAATTGAAAATCTCATGTCAAAGGAAGAACACATAGATGAAGACAAGGCAAAAATTTTGGAGGAGTGGCTGGCAGAAAATCCAAGTGATAGATATTGCATGGAGGACATAGGTACAATTCAAAGTGATTTTGTTGAATTGTATGAGCAGTTGAATTTCCTGGAGGGGAGGATAAAAAGCCAAGGGCTGCATATTCAACTTGTATCAACAAGGTTAGAGGTAATAGCATTAAAAAAATGAGGAGAGGGCTACAAAATGTGATGAGTGGATTGACAAGTATTATATAAATCTTATGTAGAGGAGGATGTGCAACATCTTGAAGACAATAAAAATAGTGAATTTCATCCAAAGACAAAGGTTGATAAAGTGATTGATGAATTGTGGATGTTGTTGAGGAAGATATCCATGAGAGGACACTGTAGAAAGAGGAAGACAGACAACAAGAAATGTAATTTATTGAAGAAATTTGCATCAACAAAGCAATGGGGCAGCAACATAAAGTGTGGAAGGCTATAGAACTAAAGACAACATACCATAAAAAAAGAAACAGAGTAGCTAGGCATCTACAAACTAAAGTTTGGAACCTAGGATGACTTCATCAGCATATGAAAGCACATGGTCAGGAGACCATGAAATTTTTTTCACCTTAGGAGTAATGATGCATGAGCATCTCACCTCCAAGTCAAAATGAATTTTGATTAGACTTAAGGGGCTGCCATTTAACAAGGGAGTTGGTTCCCTTATTGAATTTCATTGTTTAGTTATTTGTATCTTTTATGTCTTAAGGAAATCTAGAGAAATTGTGAATATTGTAATCAGATCTACTTTTACGAAGAGATCTCAAGAATGTTGAGTGAGTTAGAGATATTCTTGACTTAGCTAGATCTCTTTGAGGACTGGTGGATCTAGAGGATCCTAGAATAGAGGTGTGTTGAGCATTTTGTGGCTTTGAACTAATTGCAGTTCAGAATCCTCTTTCTTATAATTATGTAAAATGAGAAGAAAGGGATGATGTAGAAGGAGTGAGAGAGGAGTGTCGAGAGAGCCAGCAAAGTAATGCAAAATATGACCATAAGGCCAAGAGGGCCAATTATATTGTAAATCAAGCCAATGAGAGGTCTCATGTAATTTTGTATAAAATATGTGTGTTTGTCAATAGAAAAAACCATTATGTTTGAGTGTTTTGAATTGAATGTGTTGAAATCTTTTGTTGATTGTGTATAAAAGAGCCTTATAGTTTATACTTGAGTGTATATGTGTCACAGGTGTTACACTTGAGCTTGGTATGGGTTGCACTTAGAGTGTGTGCACAATAGTACATAGAGGTTGCAGAGCCATTGTTTAAAGCTTAGGTGCGAGAGCAACCGAGAACACAATTTAGAAACAGTACATAGGGGCGAAAATCCTTTGAATCATAACCAACAAAACAATTTAATCAAAGTGACATTGTTTAGGAAATTAGAATGCACTGTAGAATTGTGGCGATCATGCTGGACTATAGCATAATCTAAGTTGGTCCATTATGCTTAATATCATGTAAGCAGAAGGGTTTAAAGAAGAACATAAGCAAGACTTAGTTTTAATTAATGCTTGTGAGAGTTTGCTACATGATGGAGATCATAGTAACAAGAAGGGAGTCTGACAGTTGACAGGAATTATCATTATCTCAATTACGTCATATGATGTAGATTTAGGCTCATGTGGGAAGGCATAAAGAGAATGGCCAATGAAAATATAGAGAGAGTGGGCCATATACATATGACGTAATTCTTGAACCTTCTCAAAAGGTTTGAATATGTGCTCGTAAAGAAAAGTGCCGAGGTCTGAGTTTCAGGTTATATGCCACGGTCAAAAGGTGCCTATTGAAAGTTGCTACGAGAAGGGTAAAGGGGCTTTAAATTGAATTTCTCTCGTGTGCTTGGTATAAAGAAGAGTTCAGCCACAATGGTTCTTTCTGTTTTTGGGCCACGTGCATGTAGAGGTACCATTCAAGGACTTTAAGGAAATTATAAAATAAATTTTGTTTGAAGATTAGGTTATGAGACTAATTTGAAGTTTTAACAATGTATCTAGAGAAAAAATTTAACATTATTAATCTAATTGGAAATCATCTAAAAATTTCAATGAACAAATATTAGGTACAAAAGCATATGTGATGTTTTTTAACCAATGTATACAATTTAAAATATCCATCCACATCATACCTAAAGCTCCAAATGGGTTGCATACAGATGGAGGGAAAAAATGTATATTTTAATTTCAAAATACATTCATAAAATAGAAATTTGAGTCTATTTCACTAAAAAAATGCAAAATATGTTATTGGATATGAGAACTTATGATGTAAAATTTATCAATTTGAAAATTAAACATGTTCCTATACGTTGCAATTGGTTATGCATATGCAAGTGATAAAAGGGGGGCTATTACAACTAATAGAGCTTTTGGTTGAATTCAAATTATTGCATAGAAACAAAAGGATAAATATTAGCATTATTAGCAACTTATAATTTTTTAAATTTACCATATAATAAAGTACAAAAGCATTTGGAATCAAGTGACTGAATTCTAATCATTTTGGAAGACAAAATCAGCACATTGCAAAAGATGCATTTTGAATATGGGAATTTTATAATATGAATTTGAGAAAACTGAACCATGTTTCCATTCTTTAAAAGTGAGGCTACGTATATGGTTCTAATATGTACAAGGGCATATGACACTTAATTAAGGGAGCGACAATTGATTTAAAAGTGTGTGTAAGCATATGATTTCGATTTGTATAGTGACATATGACAATTAATTAAGGGAAAGATGATTTAAAAGTGGGGTTAAGTATATGTTTGTGATATGTACAGGGCATATAGCAATTAATCAAATAAGGGAAATTGATTGTAAAATATTTATTTATAAATATACTTGGATAGCGAGTACCATTTTCTTATGTTATTATGAAAAGGGAAAGATTATATCAACATAAACTTGTAATAGAAATAGAATCAAATATCAATAACTAAATCTAACTAAAAATAACTTATAGTTTAAATTCAATTGAAATTCTAATAATTGTGGAGATAGAATGGGCACATGATAATTCTAACCATGTCCCAAAAATATTACTTTGAATACAATACTCAGTTCAAGTGTGCAGGAGATGTTTTTCACTTCTCAAATTTTGTTTTGCATGCTAACTCATTCTAATACTTTACACCACCATAAATCTCTAAGAGGCTTTTCCTACCTACAAAGACATAGCCATAGTTTAGAGTTTCTATTAAATGTTTCATATTAAGTGGTTGAAATAGCTTAGCCTCTCTTACATGTTTAATTTTAAGTTTGGATTATTCCTTGATTCAAAACAATAGATTCATTTTTCAAATGCATAATCATAATATTGAATTAAATTGCATTATATAAGAATCTGACCTTATAATCTACAAGATTTTCAATAATTTTCTAAAATTTATACAATATCAATATTTTAAAAAATTATATTCTAAAGATAACATACAATATTTTAATTGACAAATTTATAATAAATTGAATTATCAACTAATCAAAATTAAAATAATTAAATGTCAATAAATTTAATACTTAAACACCATAGATATAATACTTTTCCATATTAAAAAATAAATAAAAATAAAAATGAATTCCAAATAATTTTATCTTAAAGAGAGAAAAACATCTAGCCAAATAACCTACAATAAATCTATACACATCTAAAATCAATTATCTATCTTTCCAAATTGCTAAATCGAAGAGAGATCAAAAAATAATACATAGACATAATATCATTTATCTTCTAGATTGTGTTAGAGATTCTGTTACAGGTATCTATAACAACTTTTCTTCGCATTAACTCTTAAAAAAAGGGGCAAATCTCAAAAGTAAATTGGCAAAATAAATAGGCAGAAATCCATCTATCCTATTCAGTAAAACAACTTGGCACCTAATAGGTGCATGCATGTACTCCTTTAAAAAATGGGTCCATCAGAAGTTCTGCAGCAGAAGGCCTCACCGGTGCTGCCCCCAAGCATTTTTCAATAAACTGTCTCATTTCTTGATCAGTAACCTTTTCCAATGCTGCAGGCCTTATATCACAACACACCTTCTTATAAATTTGAGCAACGCTACGGCATTCACTATAAGGAATTTCTAAAGTAACCATCTCCAGCAAACACATGCCGAAAGAATAAATATCTACAAGCTCATTATAATCCTCCTCATATAATTCTGGGGCCATGAATTCCGGAGTACCGAGGACAGTGTGTGCACAACGATCATTTCCCAGTGTAGTGGCAAGACCCAGATCCCCAATCTTCAGAACGCCACTATTGCCATTCACAAAAATATTGCTGCAATTTAAATCTCTGTGAATTACACAAGGCTCATGATTATGAAGATAATGCAATCCTCCCAGTATCTGAAGTGCCCAATTCTTCAAAGCCTTCATGGAGACATGACGGTGCTTCTGGCGGTACTCTCTCAGAGTACCCGAGGTACAGACCTCGGTAATGAAATTCACATGACTTGTCTTTCTATCCAGCCATGCATTGTAGAGCATAATTATGTTCTTGTTCCTCAGAGATTTCAACAGACGGACTTCTGCATAGATCCTCTGTATCGAAGCATCATCTAGGTTTTGCAGAGGCACCTTGTTCCAAGCAACCTCAATCCCTTCTTCCTGATCAAAAGCTCGGTATACCTTCTTCATGGCACCACGGCCCAGCAAATCTTCATAGCGACCATACCTACCAGTGGGATCCAGTTCCACAAAGGGTTCCCTGTCCTTATCACAGGTGTCATATTCTACACTAGGCATTTCTCTACCTCCTGTAAAGGAAAGGAAACCCTAACCCCAGAACTCCAAATTAGGTTCCTCTTCTAATTTGAATTTAATAAACAGAAACCCTTGCAGGGCTATAGGAACACACAGAAATGGAGATTTTCCCTAAATTCGGAAGACGAACAGACAGCAAAGACAGAAGACTTTGATTCCTGTGGGATTACTGACGACACTGACAGCATTTTCGCTCCAGAGATACTGAAAACACAGAGCCGCCAGATTCAGAAAGCTACCCAATAAATTGAAGTGTAAAAATTAAAATTGCCAGGCAATCTTAAATCAAACCAGGAAATCCAAAACCCTACTTCTACACAGAAACAAATTCTGTTGGCAGAAAAGAAATCTCGTAAAACTATTTTGATAAACAGAATCCTCGAAAAATAAGACTCTGAGCAGAACCATTGCAGTGCAGAGTTCCAATCACAGAGGTCAAGAAAAGCAACCTTATAAAAACAAATAGGAGCATGGAGAAAACATACCTGTCTATCTGTAACCACAGAAATCGCTGAGTCTGTTCTCGTTAACCGAAAAAATATTTAGGTCGATAACAGGCAGAGCACCCTGAGGATTGTAGTTAAAAAGAAGGCTTGACTACAACAATATTACTTTACAATAGTATGGATGCTAGGATCTTGGATGGAGTGGATGTATTATCTTGTCCATATTTAAATCTGGGCTCTTAATAAAATCAAATGCAAACACATAACCAATTTTGCATCTAATCAAATATGTGATGTGTCTTAACATTATGAGATTGTTGAAGCATGCAGGGGGATAATAAGTGTAGAGGGATCATTCAAGGACCTCAAGGAAATTAAAAAATAAAATTCACTTGGGGATTAGGCCATATATCTAATAATAAGGTTGAAGCCCTAGCAATGTATCTAGGGATCACTTTCTTAAAGAAGATATGGTAGTGTGATGTGGTGATTGTTGGAGACTCTCATTATCATAAGAACATTGAGCCAAAGAAGAGCTCCCTTCATCCCCACCTTCGCTTGCACATTTCAAAGATAATCTTACTCCTCCAAGCCTTTGCTCAAGCTCATTGCTTTTAGATTAAGTAAAACTAAAACTCTCACATTGATCAAATAGCCTACATACAGGGTATTTTTTTTATCTCATTGACACAATTTCTTTTCATTGCATTTTTTTTATTTGATACCCAAGGATTTTTCATCTCATTGGAGCGTTCATAGCCTAATTACATATTTTTTCGGACTAGCAATTCATTCCTTAACATCATAATCGCTCAACACAACAATCGTTTCCTCATACATTGCACCTTTCATCCCATTTTCCTAACACCATTTCAAAATGAAGATAAAGTGAGGATGATTTCCACTTAAACTAAGAGGAATTATGAGGAACAAAGACATCCCCACCAACACAGTGCCCAAACAGGGATTAGTCAACATATCCAACCCAAGAAGTTATTCAACCATCCAATAAGCCTAGATATTAAGCGGCATGGTTCAATTCAAGATGAAGCTAACTAACCAAATCAACTAGGCAACACAATGTTTAAGGAGTGCTACCCTCTTAAGGGCCCAACCTTCAACCAACCAACTCAACTAGGCAATCCAATGTTTGAGATGTGCCACCCCCTTGGGGTCCCATTCTTCTACGGGCACCTGCATTATTCTATCATTTAATCGTGTCTGTTACATAGCAAGGCATCTCTTTCTATCCTGGAGTTTATGCATATCCATTTTATATTATTTTGTAACTTTTAATGACATACATACCTAGATTAGGGTTTTTGAATTGGAGAATTTGTAAGTGTATAAGGCCTCTTGGATTCATTAATAAAATGAGGAAGTTTTTTTTATCTTCTCCATCACTTATCTACTTTTTTGGATCAACTTCAACTTCATCTTATGATTTCTTTATCTCTTCGATCAAATATAGTTCTGTTTTCTGGACTTTTTGCAACTATCTATTTCTAATCAAGTGAAGCCATTGATTATGGCAAATATGGAGGTTTCTTCCATTTTAATGGGTTGGAGACATTAATTTATCCATTCTTTTATATTTTTCACATTATCTCTTTAAGGAACTCACATAAAGTATTGAAGGTTACTTAGTGGTCCTTAGGGAAATGCAATTCAAACTTATCATGGAAACTTAGAAGAAAAAGGAACAGAGGGAGCAAGCTAACTCTAAACTAGATGGCGTTGTCAAGAAGAAAGATCAACTTTACTTGAACATTGTTAAACATAATTTGGCTCCCAAAAGATTAGGAAAAAGAGGCTAAGGACACCTTTCTTGATATTTTTGATACATAAGACCTTCTTGTTTATCTAGTTGACTTTGTAGATCTCTCTCCTAAGGTGCTTCTTAGAAGTGCCTTCAACCATCAATATATAGAGAGCTCTTAAAGAAAATTAATCATCGCAAATGTTGAAGATGTGAAATATAAGTTAATTTAATTTACTATTTGATTAATAAACTATATAATTTTACTACTTTTTATTTGGTTAGATTGTAGAACATATCTCTACAAATTTGTGAGAAAGATAATTCAATCTATTTTGATAATGTAGAATTGGCTAGTCAAATTAAACCTTCTACTTTAGTATGTTTAAGAAATGTATTTTTATTTGATAAATAAGATCATAGTTCGATTTGGAAAAAAACAAAAGGTAACAAATTAAAAATAGTTACTGCACATGAACTATTTATTTATTTAAATAATATCTAAGATTTAAACAATAAAAGTCAAATTCATCAAAGTTTCTTAAGGATTAATGATAATTCACAAGGAAAAATTCATTGTAAAGAATTACATATAATAAACCAATATAAATGGAAATAAGTAGTAAGTTTGTTTATTGATTTGATGAAGTTTTCTATTTCATTTATATAATCATATTATTTTCATTTCGATTTTATATATTAATTCCAGATCTCATATCACAAGAACAAATAAGAAGTATGATGACTTTTCTTTTCTCTTTGTAAAAAGCACAAGAGCAAATAGGGATATTCCCTAACTTTTGTTCCACATTTTATTTTTAGTTTTTATAATTAATTTAATTTAATTTTAAAATTTAGGTTGCTTCAATTCCCTAATTATTTCCATGTTCATATTTCTTTAATATTCTTTTAAGGTATTAACGATTTATAATTTGGAGAGAAAAATAATATTTTTTATAAGAAGAGTTTTGGCGTAAATCACATAAAAAAGACCTTTGTCGACGCGTTTAGAACCAACTAGTGTGGTTCATCGTCAGGACAAGTTGAAGAAACACATCCCACCTAGCATGTTAAATAGACTGAGCAAAGACTCCAACGGCTACGTAACGGCTAGTATGGACTCTAGGACCCAGGACAAAGGTAAATTTAATATTATTATGATTAAATATATTATTCTGTTTTTTTTTTTGGAAAAAAGTAAAATTAGGTAAAAGCATCAAAAATAATTTATTTATTTATATTAGAATAATAATAATGAGTTGTTTAATAAAATAATTATAATGGCTATTTAAAAACAAAAATAATAAACACGATCTATTTAATAATATATGTTCAATCAAAACAATAATAGTAATAGGTTGTTAGGATAGAAATAAATAAATAATAATAATATATAGGATAAAAATAAATATATAATTATAATGGTAAGATTGAACCAATAAATAATTCATTTAATATATATATAAATTTGTTCATTTAATATATATATATTATATATATATATATATATATTTGTTTGTTGAGGTAAACGATCATGACGTAACGTTACAAAGGAGGTAACTGCTATAGAAATTTATGATTATTAATTGTTCTTATATAATCTTTTATCTGTTTATAAAATAATTTAATTGATTAATTAGTACTACTATATAATATCAAGCAACCTAAACAAAAAGGTTAAATTGACAAGGTTCAATAAGAAGTTTATAAATGATTTAATGTTATTACTTAAGATACATGTGTATGATATGTGTTATATATATATATATTAATATTATTCAAATTAAAATAATAATTTTAAATTGCTTTTAAGAGAAGAATATCATACCATATTTTATATGGTTAGTTAAAAAATAATACAAATAGAATAAAATAAAATAATATAAAATGAATAGATGTTGGATCCCTGCCTTATCTTCTTAGTGTTTCTTCCTCCTCCGCCCCCCGCCTCCGTTGTTCATCTGGGGTGCCTTCAGGGTTTCCCCTGTTGCCTTCTGTTTCTTCCTTTTCCTCCTCTATCTAGGGTTTCCTTTGGTTTTCCTCCTGTCCTTCGCCTCCTGTGTCTCCTTGGTCGCTCTTCCTTGTTGGTTTCTTTCCTGTATGTTCGTTTAATATAATCTATTCATTTTATGTTATTTTATTTTATTCTATTTGTATTATTTATTAACTAACAATATAAAATATGGTATGATATGCTTCTCTTAAACCAATTTAAAATTATTATTTT
>APFE030980378.1:0-13043 GCA_000404065.3 Pinus taeda
GAACTTCAGAAGAAATAAGAAATATTAAAATCTTTGCATCTCTACCAATGGAAGTGAAAGATAAATATTTAGATCTCCTTAAATCTCAAAAAAAAAAAATTCTTGGTCCTATAATGAGATGAATACATATGATACAACACTCATTGAACATAAAATCCCTTTAAAACTAGAAGCTATACCTTTTAAGAAAAAGTTAAGGAGAATTAATCCAGTCCTGCTTAATACCATTGAGAAAGAACTTAAAAAACTACTCGATGCCAATATCATGGTTCCATTGAGGTATTATGATTGGGTAGAAAATTTAGCTCTAGTAAGAAGGAAAAATCGTGAAATTAGACTGTGTGAAATCATCTTTGAAAGATAATTGTCCATTATCCAAGATGAACCAATTTCTTCAAAAAGTTTTAGGTGCTAATAGAATTTCTCTATTAGATGGTTTTTTTGGATACAATCATATCATGGTGAGCATAGACTATAGAGAAAATAAAACATGCATAGCTCCTCGGCGTACATTTATGTATGCAAGGATGCCTTTCAAATTAACCAACGCTAGAGCTACCTTTCAAAGAGTTATGGATTTAACATTTGTGGGTAAGACAAATAAATTTGTTGTCATTTATCTTGATGGTCTAATTGTATCTTCTAATTCTGATAAAAACATTTAAAGCACTTGAGGAAAGTTTTTGATAGGTGTAGGAAGTTTTGGATATCACTCAATCCCAAAAAGTCCTTGTTTGCAATCAAAGAAGGAAAATTGCTTATCCATATTATTTCTAAGGAAGGAGTGGTCATTGATCCCAGAAGAGTTTCAGTTATCCAAGAACTTGCATTACCAAGGAATAAAAAGGAAATTTAGGATTTTCTTGGAAAGATCAACTTTTTAAGGAGATTTATACCAAATTATGTTGAAATGGTTAAGGATATCACTGATATGTTGAGGAAATATCATGAAGTCAAATGGACAATTCCAACAAGATTTTCTATTGACCAGATTAAAAAGGCTATTTCTAAAGCCCCAATACTGGCCAATCCAAACTATTCTGAACCATTTAACATTCTTTTATTTTCCTTTGAAAGAACCTTAGTTGTTGTTATTTTACTAAAGAATGAGAATGGAGATGACCAATCAATTTCCTTTTTCAGTAAAGTTATGAGAGATGTTGAACTCAAATATGATATTATTGAAAAACAAGCCTATTCCTTAGTTCAAGCCTTAAAAGGTTTTAGAGTCTATGTAATTCATTCTTCCATTATTTCCTATGTTCCCAATAGTTTTGTTAAAACTATATTAACTCAACCTGATGCCGATGGAAGAAGCGGAATATGGATTACTTAGATATTAGAATATTATATCATTATCAAAACTATTTGGTAAAAGGTCAGGGTTTGGCTAAACTCTTAGCTGAGTCAAAGAGTAAAGTTTTGGAGATAAATTATGTTTTGTAAATTTCAAAAGAGAAAAACCCACAAGAACCTTCTCAAATTTCAATAGAGAAGAACCCACAAGAACCTTCTCAAACTTCAGTAGAGAAAAATCCACAAGAACCTTTTCAAACTTCACTAGAGAAGAATCCACAAGAACCTTCATCTTCATTTCAATTAACTCCTATTTATGTTGATGAGAAATTATTTTTATCCAAATGGTACACTGATATTGTACATTTTCTTAGATATTTTGAGTTTCCATTTGAATTTACAAAGAAACAATGCAAGACACTAAAGTTGAAGACCATAAATATTGTACCATCAATGCAAATCTATATTGGAAATATCCACTCAATATCCTTTTTCTTTGCTTGACATAAAGTGAGACGGAAGTAATTATTGGTCAATTTCATGCAGGTATTTGTGGAGGACATTATACTTTGAGAGATATAGGATATAAAATTTTGAGAGCGAGATCTTATTGGCCGACATTGTTTCCACAAGTAGGAGAAAAGCTTATAAGTCGTACTCAATGCCAAATGTTTGCTAGAAAAAAACGATTAGCAACACTTCCTCTAGTTCTAGTACTAGTTCAAGTACCTTTCCTACAATGGGAATTGGATTTCATCAGAGAAATTCATCCAACATCAACCAGCCAACATAAATGGATATTAACTACCACAAATTACTTTACTAAATGGGTAGAGGCAATTCCAGTTAGAAATGCAAGTGGCGTTATACTTATTAGATTTATTGAAGAAAATATATTATCTATGTTCGGATGCCCCCAAAAAATAGGTAGAAAAAATGTTGCAAAATTTAGTAGTGTCAAAATGGTTGAATTTTGTCAGAAATATGAAATTTTGTTGCATCATTATACCCCCTACTATCCATAGGAAATGGACTGGCAGAGTCTTCAAACAAGAGCCTAGTTAAAGTCATTAAGAAAATTTTGGAAGAGAACAAAAGGAGTTGGGACATCCATCTCATATATGTAGTTTGGGAAAACAGGATATCTCCAAATAGGTCAACAGGTAAATCTCCATTTCATCTTGTTTATTGTAAAGAATCCATATTTCCTCATGGGAGCTTTAGTAGAGGAGTAATACCATAGCACGTGGGTTCATATTTGGGGATATATATTGAGGTAAAAATTGCATAATATATTGAGCATATATTAGGGGATAAAGGGTTTTTATATTGGAAGGTATAAATAAAGAGCTCAAATTTAATGAAAAAATATAAAGGAGTATAAAAAATGTTAATAAAAAAATGGATACCTACAATATCTAGTGAAACTAGGGATTTTTCAAACTAGAAGGTATATTGGGTTCTTATAGGTAGGGGATTAAATAATGTGATTTTTAGAAGTATTTTCCAATATATAATCAAATTAGGGGTGTTTTTTAGTATGCCACAAATGCAGGTGATATGTTAAAGGTTCATTGAGTGAAGCCCCTGTGTATTTCCTATGCATCTAGCTTTTCTTGTCATGATATTTTTACAAGAATCAAATGAAGGACCTAATGACTTTTCTAGGAGAATCAATCAGATTATAGAACTAAATGAAAATAGAGATGAAGTTCATTATAAGCTTCAGAAATATTAGAACAAAATGAAAAGTCTATTTGAAAAAATGGCTAGAGAAAGAGATTTTAATAAAGGAGATTTAGTATTAAGATGGGATGCTAGAAGGGAAGATAAAGGAAAACTTGGAAAGTGTGATAATCTCTATTTTGGACCTTTAGCACCGCATAAGTTAAAAGCCAATAATACGTTTATTTTGAAAAACTTGGAAGGAAATATTCCTCATTGCTTATCAGTGGGAAATATTTGAAGCATTATATGCAATTTTGAGGCTCCTTCATTCATTCATCATTTGTACATCATTGGATTGTTTTTATTTTTAAGCAATGTATGATTGTTTTCAATAGAGAACCCATTAGTTTGAGGAGAATGCACATGGATCTACAAGTTATCTGCATCCTACAGGAGAAAGAAGACCCCAGTTGGAGCTGATGTTGTAACATAAATGGTTTCAATAAGTTAGATTTTTATAAAAGAGGGCATAGAAAAATAAAAAAGAGAATAAAAGATTGAAAATATAATTTATTTTTTTTAAATAATGAAAAGAACCCAATGAAAAGAAAAACAAGTGTACAAGTGAGCAAGCTCAAATTCCACTAAAAATAATTCCTATTTGAATCAGATAGTATAATCATGATCAAACATATTTAAATATATGTTTTTAGATTAGGAAATAATTCAACTAAACTGTCTAATCTTGGTTGAAATTAATAGATAGGATAGATTAGAGAAAAAGTGACCCAAGTATTTAAACATGGTCAATTTCATTAAATAGGGTTAGAAGTAACCTTAGGAAATAAAAAGAGGGTCTCCTAGATCAAATGTGCCCTTAGGATATATTAATCATGCTTTAGATAGAATAATCTTGGTTAAATAATGAACTAATCATGTAATTTAAACATGATTAGAAATTTGTAATAAGCATTAAGCATTGGGTTTTATTATAAGGTCAGGAGATGACAAGTTATTTTGTCGACTTGTGATATAGCAAAGGCACCTTTCAATGACCACGATTTTCACTGCCCGAATCAATGATGTGGAAACAAGTTCGCACTCCCTCATTGCATTTCCCATTAATGGAAGGAGGGGGGTCTGAAAAGAGGTATTGGTTTTTTTGGCCCCCCCGTAATGTGGAACTTTCTCACAACTTCACACCGCTCTCGATGAAAACCATATATCACCACTCCCACCCCTTCAAAATCTGCATATTGCTCCTCCGCTCCTGCCAACAGTCACCTCGTCACCTCCCGTACTTAACTAACTCTAATTACTCTACCCCACTTTTCATTCCTCCATTTTCTCACCACCTATTTCCATCGCCATCTACCCATTATACATTTTTCCATTGCAAATTTCTCGTCGTTGATTAATTCATCTAAATCTCATTTTGTAATGGTTCTAACCACAATGGTAATTGAGCAAGCCTTATAAATGTCTCCTCATCTCATCCTGTGTGACCCTGCTAGTTGTGTTGTTACTATTTTGATTATAGGTATTGATTGCAGTTGTCACAATCCCTACTATTTCCAACACCTGTCAATCCCAGTAAATTCAGAGCCCACTACCATTGATAGATATTAATCACTCATCCAGGTACCTATTCACACCAAATATATGTTATTTTTTCCTTCTCAAACTCCTTAGACTTCAAAACAAAGGGAAAGGGCCAATCCTCTAGTAGCAAATCAAACAATGAGGAGAACCATAAAATCTTTGCTACCCTACACCTCGACCATATGCCATTGGCAGACCACTATTACATGATTGTCAGTCACGAGTGTGAATTTGATGTGTTCGAAATACACGACTGGTTGAAGCAAAATTACTTAGACCAAGAAGATGAAATTAACCTTTGGGAATCCCTACTTCCCATGTTCATGTTCCCATAGACACACTATTTCCTTGATCTTGTCATGTGTTGTTAGGCCAAATGCAGTCCACTATAAATAACTATTATGTCTTAGAACGGAGACATTCTGATCTCAATTGCACCTGAAACCATAGACCAGATGTTTCTAATTCCTGAAAATGACTCCCTCGGCCATTTTTCTACAGCTTTCCTTATGGATATGTATCATAAGCTCACCTTCCCTCAAAGAGCCTATATTTTCGAGATTTTCATTCAAGAATATTGTTATCTTCCCAAGAAAAATCCCCCTTATCTAGCTTCTATGTTCCCAGAGAAAGCTAAACAAATCATTGCTTTAGTTCTTACCTTTTAGGGTATCAATCAGACAAGTGGGTGGATGAGCCTACTCTAGATTTTCTATCTATTTTCTGTAAAGAACATAAGCCAACATTCATGTTTAATTTTAGTCAATTTATGGTTGATAATATGCACAAACAAATGATGAATATTACTGCATAAGGGATGTTTAAATATGCATCTATATTAGTATATATGTTTCTTTTTCAGCAAGAAGACAAGTTTCCAATGACCTTACATAAACAAGATGATCAAGGCATCAACCAATCAATGATACATTAGACTTCATTAGTCAGGAAAAACTCAACAGAGTTTAAATTTGTAGACTTCATAGACAATTATTTTCATACAGTTGCAAAGATTCTTAGCAGTCAGAGTGAGCAAAGGATCAATTCAGAAATTAAAACAGTTTTTCACCTAAGTGAGCAGATAAAAACTCAAGACCGTTATCTATACCATCATTATATAGAGATAAGGATATATGGATATGAGTTGGCTCCCTACAAGTTTCCTAAATATGTTCCAATGAAGGTTTTCTCTCTGGAATAGATAAGGAAGATGATCAATATGGATGAAATCCATTTTGTCTTAGGTAAAACAAAATTACAATTCAAGATCGAGACCCAAGTGGGACCATTCATATGTAATACCAGAACAATAGGTAATGAGGCAGACTTAATTCTCAAGCACTTCAATTTTAAGCCCAGTTTCACCTCATCATATGACCCATTCAATATAATTTCTAATTTAATGGTGGAACTCAAAACCACAACTTATAATCATACCCCCAGAGTAGATATTGAGAAGTTCACAAAATAAGGTCAGTGGGAGAAAAATACACTACAAGAGGCCAAAGATCAGATTCTATCTACAACCACCCTCGATACTCCAGTACCTCAAGATAAATAGGGAAAAAGGCAAAGGGAAGAACGTTCATCTTCAACATGTATAGAAATAAGTGCGCAAGAATTCATCATTCAACAAAAAACGTAGAGGACACATCTCAAAGATGTCACCATTAAGAATGAGGAAGAACAAGAAACTAATGGTATGATTGGTTCACAGGTTCCCACAAGGTCAGTGGAGCTCTGGCCTAATACCACATCCTCCTCAGCCTCATGGAATCCTTTAGAAAAATCATAGTCAACAGAATTGGGTGAACATGATGATCCCAACATCTTCAGTATGTTTTTGTAAATTAAGCAGAAAAATGAAACACTCAAAGCCAAAACCTATGCTTGGTTTTGGAAGAAAATGTCTACCTTCCAGCATAGGTTGTTAACAACATTTGATAGCGGTAAAGGAACGATGCAAATGGAATTCTTATAGGCTCAAGTACCATTTCCAAAAGCCCCTTAAGACTATAAGAAGACTATCTTCTCATTTGATGCAAAGAAAATACATCTGATTGAGAAAATGGATATGCATTGACAATATGGAGAAATGATTTTCTGCATAATGACAAATATTGTTATGACACTTTAAAAGTTAGGACATCTATCACCAATGTCGAGACAGAATTCAAATTGGAGAAAATTTATTCATTAGCAAAGGACACTAAATCAAAACATTGGAAGATTTGGTGATCAAGTTGGGTTATGATCTCAACAATGTCAAAGCAGTGGAGTAGATCATCAAGAGAAAGAATGCAGAGCTAGCAACACTATTGAAACATCTAAAGTTACCTTCTACACAAGTTCAAAGTGAGAAACATAAAGGAGACATGCTCAAATTGATCATTCGTCAAAACGTACAGATAAAGGAAATGGAGGAATAGATAGAGAATTTACTTAAGGAAAAAGAAGAGGTTGCACAATTATCTAAGGTTCCAGTAACAACCTTACCAATTATAGTTGGAGGGACAACAGGGGATTCAACATCAGTACCACATCATTTAAACAAAGTTATGCAAGACCCGTCTATTAATTTTAGGTATCTTTTATGCTTAGACAAATTTATTTCAATTTTTCTAATTAGCTCAATATCATTTCGAGATTAGCAATCACATCAACATAATAGTCAATTGTGGATAGAGCATAAACATAAATCGCATAAGACAAGCCAAGACAAGACACAAGATGTGGCGCTAGCCAGGGACAAACCCCAATGCGGGGAAACCCTTGATCAATTCTTCTTATATGGTCTTCAATAGTTCAACAGAGAGAGAGAGATAGTACATATACATCAGAATTCAACATTTTGACTTTTCATAATAAGATAATACATGAGGTAGATGAACTCAGTTGAAGACATGCTGCCTCAACTGATTCTCTAAGGTGACTCCATCACCATGATGGACCTATCATTATGTTGCACCTCATCCTCATGTTGCACCTCGCTGTGTTGCACCATGTTGTACCCATCATCACTATGTTGCATCTCATCATGCTTAAATAATCATGATTTTACCCATCACTGTGCTTAATGTATATGGCAATGTATCATTACTTCAACAAGCTGCTTCAATACCTTTTTTTGTTGCACTATTCACATCATGCTCATTATTACTAATGTGTTGCACTGTACAACATCCATGTTTCCTACCATAGTCACTGAATTTATCATGCTTCTTTATGAACCTTATTTCATCTTGCTACCCATGCATCTTACTGCATTATCACTAAGTCTTACTTGCATTTCAATTCTGCAATATAGTTGTTGTGAATGTGACTGGTTAGGTCACATTAGAAGCCCCTAAATGGTCACCCAACAACCCTCCTTGGTTGCGTCCTATACTAGGAGAGATGCTCACCTGACTTGATGTTGTTCTGGGCATGAACAACCCTCATTATATCCTACATTGCCCTTCATCAGTGAGGTATGGCCTGCAACCTAACCAAGGATTATCGACCAAAGAACCACCTCAAATAGCCCTGAAACTTATCCTCCCTGTCTCGACCTTCAAGAACAGACCCTAGACCATCCATCTAGCACTTCGGTTACCCTCAATCAATAGCTCATATATCCTTCCATGAGCACTTAACACAATCCTCAAGCTACCTCGCTATGGGATCCTCTTTACTGCGTCTAAGGGTTGTCCTCCATGACTAGAAAGCATTCCATAAAAGTGTATAGGGTTAGGGAATCATGACTATGTTTATCTATTAGTAGACTGCGGCTAGGGTACATTATTACAATAGTTGTAGCTCCTCCAAAACTGGGCTATAACCCTTCCTTAAATTTGCACTAGGGCTCCAAGGTTAGGGCTACCTTGTTGCATATTTAAGCTCCCCTAAATAGTGGATAGATCTCCCTTTCAACTGCGGCCAAACCTTCACAAGACCTACGGCTAGGCTTCATTATGATAGCAACTAGGGCCTCCTTGGCATTCCCTTCTAGTGGTTGAACAAACAATCTCATATACACATTTTCACGTTCAATATTCATGTTATCAAGAAAGTCCAAGAAGACAGTTAAATGGTCTTAGACAGACAAACCAATTTCTCTATTAAACCTAGGTAATTGTTTTGAATACCCATCGGGAAAATTATTGAGTATATTAGGAAGATATCAAGAAGCATACCTGGCTTGAACAATAGCTTGAAAAGAAACCATACTTGAAGATGAAGATAAATCAATAGAAGATGTGTTGGAGGATGATGAAGTTGTGGGTGAATATGGAGGTGTAAAAGAATGTGAAGGATAAAATGAGGGTGGATGATTTATTGAAGTTTTTAAAGGCATTTGAATGACTAAATTCGAACCTCTATTTCAACTTCTTCTTTGGTTTCTAACAAAGGATTTGAGTATACAGAAAAAGTATCCTTAGGTTGGGCAGAAGTAGATGGAAAAGTATAAATAGTTGGAGAGATAAAATCAATTGGTTTTGACTCCGGTAAATGTACATCCAATTATTCTTCTAACTTAGGTGATTTTGAAGGCACTTCAAGAATTCGATATGATTCCATTGAATGGACTAAAATAATTGACTGTATATTAATTCATTTGATAGAAGTTTTAATACCCTAGGTGCTAAGTCGACCAAATATAAAAGAAATGAAACAATCCTAAAGGGATCAGAGGCTGAAATATCCTCAAGTTATAGTGGTAAAGAAAGAGAGGAATAAGATTCAAGTCTTCTTCTTAAAGAGGCTTCTCTTACCAGTCTCTCTAGATTTGATAATGGAGAAACAATTTCAGAATTAGGATGTGATCCGGTGTGTCTTGAAGGAGCCATTTTGGGTCTGTGAAGTTTCCAGGTGAAATATTTTAATCTACTAATCCTTTATTCATCTTAAAGGAAAAGTTCTATCATTGCCCCAGGGAAATTGATTCAATTTTTGATTCCCTAACAATGACGTCAATCTAATGTTGTCCTTTGTGATAATTCTAGGTTAACTAATTGTACCAGAGCATCTAAAATGTTTTGTTGTTTTAAAAGTTTCTTTGGAAGGCCAGCATTATGAGAAGATTAAGGAAGGTGCTTAAAACTTATTAATACTAAATATTTAGAAAGGGTTGATTCTTTACCTCTGAATAGTAATTTGCTTTAAAAGTGTGTGGAAAGGAAAATATGTAAGAGGCTATGATTTCCTACATATTCAAACTAAATTTTTAGTTAATCATAAGAAAGAATGCAAGTAAATAATGTTTACAACCCAAAAAAAATTATTTAATCTTGTGAAGATGATTGATAATTTATAAATGTAAAGGAGCTTATAAAGGCAATCAATCCAATAAACCAATCTCTAAAATAGATTATAACTTCAGAGGGGATTTAATATAGACTATATTCATTTTTCTCTTACCCAGTTTTCTTCATAAAAACTTAAATACATGTAGAAAAACAAAATGAAGTGAAAGCATAAGAAAAATTCACAAAGTGACAATCTGTTTGAAGCAAATCCATAATCCTTTCATTAATATCAAGCAATTTCAGTTTGATACAATTCGGCTTTAGGAAACCCATCCAAGGGTTCAACCCTTAATACATCAAATTGCTACTTATTTATACAAAAATATTTGGATTCTAGAAACATTTAACTAGTTTAGAAAAATAGTACAAAAATGTAGGAATGCTTAAAATTTTTAGGTTGCTCGCACTATCTTCAATGAAATTATTTGATGACGCAATGCCAAAATGTGTTGTCTTATTGTTTGTCAGTTTGAGTTTTTTTTTTTTTACTTGATGTTATCACACAACTAATCTCACCTTTCATAATTGGGTATAAAAAGATTTATTAGCTTTCTATAAACTTCATCTTCTACATTATATTTATCAAAAGTTGGCTTGTTGATGAAAATGTGCTTGATTTCATGTTTGATAGTTAAATAAAACTCCAAAGCTTCTATAAAAGCTTTACCTTGACATGTCCTTTGATACCTTCAAACTTTGATTTATTTCTTGCAATAGTGTAAAGTTTCTTACTAAAATATTCCAAGTTGATTAATCTGTCATTGGGTGCTACTAACGTTGAAAATCCTCTTTGATTTAGAAAATTAAATTTTATATGAAATCTCTGGACAAAATTTTCCAAACTTTGACACTTAGTCTCTAACTGAGTCATTAAATTCCTTTTCTGCAATACCTTCTTGATTCCTATGATGGTCTTTGTCCTATCTACAATATGGATCCGCTCTAACTCTGATCTAGTCTTTGAATTCAACACTTTGATCATGGATGTAGCCTTAGCTGGTTTTTGTCCCAGTGTTGTTCTGACTTGTTCAATGGTTGTTCTGCACCTGCCAATTGACTTTTTTTGTTCAAAAATAATCTAAATGGATGGCCAAATCTTAGTTATGGCATGATTTATATACAGCTAAATACTTCCCTTGGCCTGTGCCAAGGCATGATCCATCAATGAGTGATTTTCTAATTGATCAATCTCCTTGGCAAGTTGGTGAGACTTCTTCATCTCTTCCACCAAGAGGGTATATTTTTTTATGCTTTATGCTTCTAGCTTCTTTACTTTTTCCTAGATAGTATCATTTTCTTGTCTCTGAACAGACATGTCCTTCATAACTTTGTTCAAATCATCTGGTACTGATGTTAAATTCCCTGCTATCCCTACAACTATAATTGGTATGGTTGTTATTGGAGCTATAGTCAATTGTGAAACCTCTTTTTTTTCCTTAAGTAGTTTCTCTATATATTCCTCCATTTCCTTTATCTGTACATTTTACTGAATTATCAATTTGAGCATGTCTACTTTATGCTTCTCACTTTCTTCTATCTCTTTTGTTTGTGGATCTTCTGTAGACTGTAGTTTCAGTTTTTTCCCGAGTGCTGCTAGCTTTGCATTCTTTCTCTTGAGGATATAATCCACTACATTGACATCGTTGGGATCATACCCTAGCTTGATCACCAAATATTTCATTTTTTTTTTTTTATTTTAGTGTCCTTTCTTAATGAAGAAATTTTCTCAAATCTTAATTGTGTCTAAACATTGGCGAGATATGTCCATTTGACATTTGAAAGTGTCATAGTAGTATTTGTCATGGTGGACAAAATCATTTCTCCAAACTGTCTATGCATATCCATTTAATAAATGGGATTTATTTTCTTTGCATCAAATGAGAAGATAGTCTTCTTATAGTTTGAAGGGGTTTCTGGAAATGGTACTTGAGCCTATAAGAATGCCATTTGCATCCTTCCTATCTCACTATCAAATGTTGTTAACAACCAACGCTGGGAGGTAGAAGCCTACTTCCAAAACTAAGCATAGGTGTTGCCTTTGAGTGTTTCATTTTTCTGCTTAATTACCAAAAACTTATTGAAGATTTTGGGATCATCATGTTCACCCAATTCTATTGACTGTGACTTTTTTGAAGGATTCTGTGAGGCCGAGGAGGATGGTGCATCAGGGAAGGGCTCCTCTGACCGTGTGGGAACTTGTCAACCAATCATGTTAATAGTTTCTTGTTCTTCCTCATTATGAATGGTGACATATTTGAGATGTGTCCTCTTCTTTTTCTGTTGAATGATTAATTATTGCACACTTATTTATGTACATGCTGAAGATGAATGTTCTTCCCTCTGCCTTTTCCCCTGTTTATCTTGAGGTACTACAATGTGGAGGGTGGTTGTAGATAAAATATGCTCTTCTGCCTCTTGTAGTGTATTTTCCGCCCATTGGTCTTGATTCATGAACTTCACGATATCTGTTCTGGGGGTATCATTATAAGGTGTAGTTTTGAGTTCCACCCTTAAATTAGAAATTATGCTGAATGGGTCATATGACCAGGTGAAACTGGGCTGAAAATTGAATTGCTTGAGAATTGAGTCTGCCTCATTACCTATTGTTCTGGTATTACATATGAATTGTCCCACTTGGTTCTTGATATTAAATTGTGATTTTATTTTATCTAAGACAAAATAAATTTCATCCATATTGATCATATGCCTTATATATTCGAGAGAGAAAATCCCCATTGGAACATATTTTTGAAGTTTATAGGGAGCCAACTCGCATCCATATATCTTTATCTCTGTATAATTCTAGTACAGATACCAATCTCTAGTTTTTGTTTGTTCACTCAGGTACAAAAACCTTTTAATCTCTTAACTAATCCTTGGTTCACTCTGACTACAAAATAGCCCTGCAATTGTATAAAAAAAAATTGTCTATGAAGTCTGTAGATCTAAACTCTGTTGAGTTTTTCTTCACTAATGAAGTCCATTGTATCACTGATTGGTTGATACCTTGATCATATTTTTTATTTAAATTCATTGGAAACTTGTCTTTTCACTGAAAAAGAAACATACAGACTAATACAAATGCATATTTAAACATGCCTTCTGTAGTAATCTTCATCATTTCTTCATGCATATTATCAACCATAAATTGACTAAAATTAAATATGAATGCTGGCTTATGTTCTTTAG
>APFE030980379.1:0-40013 GCA_000404065.3 Pinus taeda
GAGAAGAAAAATCTTATTCTAAAATTTACTAAACATTCTATGAATTTACAATACGCACAGTTATTCAGCACAGTCGGACTAAGAAAGCATGTCAACATGAAAGAGTAAATAGTGGTGCAACATCAAGAAAATCATCTAAAATCATAGAAGTGATATTGATAAATTTAACATATTAGTAGAATATAACTTAGCAACTTCTTGGTGTTATGTTGCAAATATATACTTGTAGGGTTAGTGTATGTTGTGGATGAGTGAAATGACAAATTTTCTCATATTTTTTAAAGCTCATCGACTGCACTGTCATGGTGAGAATATAATTCTATGAGTAGCAACAAGCTCTCGCAATCAATTTATTGATCTCTAAATCAATGTAATTATGATATAATCAACTATCTATAGATCTCGATTGTAATGCAGGAGATCAACTTGGCTTTATAGGAGACTAGATTGTTTATGGACATTTGTACAAGGTACAATCTTCCTACGATATGATCTCATTCACGTAAATATTAAACTATATCGTAGTCTAAATAGCCCACAAATTAGCCTAGAAAATAATGGATCTAGTAGAATTTTTTGAAAATCTAGGTTACATCTATCAAACTTCAGGATTTTGGGTTCCCCAAGGGCTTTGTGATGGTGCTGAATCAATTTCCACCATAAAAAGAAATGGTTAAAAAACTACAACATTCTGATTTTTTGAAAAAAAAATTATCTGATTTTGGCAAGAAATCTACCGTCTAGGAAAATTTATGATGTCGGTAGACAAAGCCTTAAAATATATTACATATTAATTATATGAACGTTAAAATTTATTTTAATATGAGATTTTTTTAAATAATAAATAGAAATGTTACTTTTTAAAAAAAAAATAACTTCTTAATCTTAAATTCATTATAGAAATGATGCATTTTAATTAAAAAGATATGTTACATTTTTCCTTAGAATTACAATAAATATTTAATGGCTGATCAGGATAATCATTATAAAAAAATTTATTTTTTTACTAAAATAATAGATTAGAATTTTATAATGTTTTAAAAGTGATGAAGATAATATTTATTGATTAACTCATTAGATTAGCTAGTTTTCCATAGCATTTTATTAAAGGTTTTTTAGTCGATCCTAGTCACTTAATAAAAATATTACTAATTAGAAAAATATGTATGCGATCTTTATTATAAACATGTATATATAACATTATATGGAGTAAAATAAATCTAGAGAAATACAAAAAATTATAGTGTCACAAATATTAATTATAGTGTCACAAATATTTTTTTAAAATATAATTATGCAATAAATTTTATTTTTATACTACACAACACTTATCCTTTCCTTATAAACAATTAAATGGAAGAATAAAAAATTATACTATACATTTAAAAATAATCTTACTTAATACATGTATTCTCCTTCCATCACTCATTTTCTTACATTCATTACGTCTCATGCTTAATTGGTTCATCTTATAATCTTATGCAATAAATTTCTTTCCTAGTGACTAAGATTATCTTTTCATCTTATAACCTTATGCAATACATTTCATTAATAGTAACTAATTTTATGTATGAGATTTTGTGTAGAAGGAATAAAAATGTTGAAAATATGGCGTTTAAGTTTCCAAACAAATGACTAGTGAATACCTAGTATATGTCAGAATTTGCAATAGAATGAAAAAATGCTTTAGAAAGAATGAAAAAGTTGAAAATATAACATTCAAAGATTCCAAACGAATGAATAATGAATAACTAGTGTTTGCATTTATATTAACTTTGGATTTATCACATGAAGGGAGGGGTCATGTTTTTTCTAAGTGTAATTATGTATGAGAATTTGGGATAGAATAAAAAAAAATGAAAATATGTCGTTTGAGTTTCCATACAAATAAGTGGTTATTGTTTGCATTTATACTAGCAATTGTCCCAAAAGGTACAAAGAGAGGCCAATAGGATTATTAAATTGAAATTGTTGAATTTTTCTAGAATAGATAATTGGTCTATGGAAATCCTTGCTATCTTGCACTGAATCATTGTGCAATTACTTTTCTTTAGATGTGGCTATTGCTATCTGAATAAATTAATCACCCTCATGAAAAGAATTTTAAGGTGGCGATTGCTAACTGATATTCTGTGTATGGATTTTGACAATATTAACTCGCAGTGACCATGTATCCAAACAATGAAAATTTGAAAATGGATTCAAATAGAGGGGAGATCAGGAGGGTGCGCAGCACCGGCTTGTTGGGGGATTCATCTCCTTCTGAAGCAGGTAGGGGATTTTCAAAAGGTTTGATCTTTGGAATTTCACTGGGCATCTGAACAACCTCTCTCATGGTAGCCTCTCTACGCTATTTTCTTCAACACATGCCATTGCCACACAGAAAACGTGGATAACGTTGTGCAAAGGAACTGAAGACAGCCTCTCATCCAAAATGTTTGAAACTCCTTCCTTGGTTGAGTTAAGTCATCTTGTTTACCCATTGAACAATATCTACACCATCTCCAAACTCCCCCACCGGCCTTCTACCAGTGACTAGTTCTAGCAGCACTACTCCAAAGCTATAAACATCACTCTTTTCATCCAGTTTCAGCGTGTATGCATTTTCTGAAAAAATAACACAAGAAAAATACTGTATGAGAACTTACATATAAGCATTCGATCCATCGGCAGCCTTCATCTAATTGATTCTCTTCAGAGAAACAGAGGGCATTGAAATTTCACATTGAAATAATATTAAAGGCAAGGAGATAAGCTTGATTGTTTACCTAGAGCAATGTAACCATAGGAACCTGCAATGGAAGCATTGCTTTTCTTCAAAGCCCTGGCTTTGATGATGGTACCAGTGACTAGTTCCAGCAGCACTACTCCAAAGCTATAAACATCACTCTTTTCATCCACTTTCAGAGTGTATGCATTTTCTGAAAAAATAACACAAGAAAAATATTGTATGAGAACTTACATATAAGCATTCGATCCATTAGCAGCCTTCATCTAATTGATTCTCTTCAGAGAAACAGGGGGCATTGAAATTTCACATTGAAATAATATTAAAGGCAAGGAGATAAGCTTGATTGTTTACCTAGAGCAATGTAACCATAGGAACCTGCAATGGAAGCATTGCTTTTCTTCAAAGCCCTGGCTTTGATGATGGCAGCAGAGGCAAAAACCAGTGAGCATAACAGCAAACCTATGACCAGAACCAGCTTTGCAGTGGAAGAAATCAAAGAACCCTTAACATGAGCATGCAGCGAATTGCGCTGAACTGTAAACAAAGCACAAATACCTATAATCAATGTTGTTATTACCACTCATGCAGGTACTTGGATGAAAGGCCATTACCATTTGTATTACATGGAAGACAATTTAGTGTGATATCGATGCCTACTCTTATATATTGTAGTCTTGCTCTATTCTGTAAAAGATATTTCATTTCCAAAAACATTTGCATGGAACAGGAACAAGCATGAGAACATAAACATGTCCTTAAGACTACAAATTGGCAGAAGGGATAGCAGTGATTGCTAGATTCAAATTTTCCATGCGAGCAGAAAGCAAACAAAAAAGTTAACTATATAAACCAAAGTACCATGTACATGCTTCCACAAAAATATAACTCGTGGTTGTTACATTAGATCCATCTGATAATCCTCCAGTATTCACGTCAATCCAGATTTTGCATTTTCAAGAACTTTTGTTTTATCATTCATATTTCTATTCCTTCAATATTAGAAATGGCATCAATATTATAAATGTCTGAAGTTTAAAATTAAATGCTTTTATTTTCTAAATCTTATCTTTCATACATTTTAGCCTTCTATTTTAGAACAATGTTTCCATGGCTATCATTTAACTTGTGTTTGACTTCTGGTTAACCATGTAAATAAATATTTCAACAAATAATAAATAAGTAACCCCTTTTTCCTTCTGAACCCGAATTCCTTTCCCAGTACTTTTACTTGCTTTTAAATTAAATTTGAAGAATTAATTCAAAAACTCAGCGGTAGGCTCACGATGCTTACCAGTCAAAAATAACAAAATACTGTCGCAGACCTCTACAGGGACACAATTTTTGCTATCAAGTTTAGCCCGCAGCTCCTCAGCCTTGTTTCACAATTTTTTCCCTCTAGAGTCCTTGCTTTCTTGAAAAATGCTCCTGACACAATCAAGCTCTTTGGCAAGAGTCTCCGCACTCCAGTCTTTGGCACATGTTTTAAACACCTCCTTCACAAACCCAAACATCTCAGAAGAATGATCGCATGCAACGCAGTGGAACTGCATCTCCATGGTCCCCGGTGCTCCTCTAATGCTAGGGCCAGGCTTGATATATGACATTCGAATCCCGCAATCCGTATGACACCAATGTAAACAGAAGTCACAGCCAACCCAGCTACATGTATTGTTGGCACAATCGAACTTCGAACAAATAAGACACATGCATGCACTACAAAACCCACTCTTTTGAGAACAAATTTTACATTCACAGTCATCCACTGGCAATTGACTCTTACATGCCAAGTTCCTGCACTTGGCATCTAAGAAAATGTCAGCTAGCTCAGTTATTAGGAGATTGTTTTGACATAAAAACGTTTGAATTCCTATTTTCAAGGCAACTAAGATCTCCAACTGCTTCTTGTGAGACTTTAGTAGTGTATCTGAAGTTAAATCACTCCTCCTTTGAAGGGCTTTCTGAAAATTAGCAAGTTGATCTCTATTTTCATTATTTCCAATTAGATCCCATAAGTACTCCCTCACATCCTCGAGGATGTTGTCTGGCAGTTCTTGAAACTTTTGAGCCATTGTAGTAATTGGTTCTGAAACAATCTCAAGGAGAATCCTGCCAGCCATCATAATGTCTCTTGGCATGGATTGTTCTCCATCTCTTCCATGCTTATCCCTTTGAAACAAAAGAGCTCCATCTGCCTTTGGTTTTGACATGTTCTTGTCATTTTTCTTATGCTGTACTGATCTCATTTCCCGTGAACTCACACTCTGTGATGGTGAAGACCACGCCTCTTGTCTAGTTCTCTCTGGTAAATCTCTTGGAAAACTAAACTGTCTTTCACTGCCATTACTTCTTCCCTGGCTTTCATCCAAACTCCTTGTCCGTGGTGCCAATGTCGTTGGATAACTAAATTGAGAATGAGAGTCTCCAGCACCTCTTTCATTGCCAAAGGGATTCCTATCTCGGTTATTTCCACCCAAAATACCCTGAGAAGACGGATTCCCTTGCATGTTCCCATTCTGCAGAACTCTCTGGTACAGAGAAATGTCCCTTCCTGGATTGCACCTCTCCTGTGTTGATCCACTGTTAACAGGGGATGCCTGCTCGATTGCATTGGGAACCTGCCAATTACCATGAGATGACTGATCATTCCCTTGAGAAACAGGGTGACTACCAACAGAATATTCATAATTTTCCATGGAGTTTGGATTGAGGGAACAGCTGGGATTGTGAACAAAAGTATGTGACTCGGAAAAGTCAAGAGATGTAGTAAACTCGTGTGAGCTTGTCCTTGTATTATCAATCTGCATTCTCTCCTCCTGAAGATTACAGAGCAATCCCCGAACGCTGAATTTCAATAGCGAGAAGGCTTACCTGAGGGCAAGGCATGCAATATCGGCAGGACCTGGTAGATTTCTTTTAGAATGAGGAAGCTCCATGCAGTCAGGTTACAAGGTCAACTGGAAGCTACCAACTCCTTACCTGTGCAAACGAGTAGATAATCCAGGTTAGTCCCAGTATAGCAACCCAAAGCGAAATAAAAACGACAGGACCAAAAACATTGTTTTGTTACCTGAAACAGAAGCCGATTCTCCCGAAGCCGCGAGCCAAACCTGTTGCAAACAAAGGAAAAGTCTCATTGTAAACTCAGACAAAAAGAAAGGAAAAGGAAATTATCAGGAGGATGAGGTGAGATGATTACCTTTTGAAGACAGAGGAAACCGAACAGCTCCACCTGGGATTCACCCTTGCGCATCAAAACAAAACCCTTTCTTTCTGTATCAGCATAACCCTGCATATGGAAGACAGATGAAACCCATCTCCTCCATTTTGATAGGAAGAACCCTCTCACTGCCAATAGGCAATGATTTATGGGCAACAATATCTCGCCCACGACATGGAGATCGGGATGGCGTAGTATCAAATCGTAGTTCCTCCCGATGACTCCGTCTAGCGAGTTCTCCACAGGCACCACTGCCCGATCAGCGGCATCCGACTCTAGTGCCTCGAAGGCGGATTCCATTTCCCCTTCGCAGGGGAGGGCATCGCACCTCTGGAAGGCTCGAACCGCAGCCTCTTGGCAATAGGAGCCGCGCATGCCCTGGTACGCCACTCTCACCGGCTTCCCCTCAAACAACGGCCCTGCCCACAGGGGCTCCAAGGGAAGCAATACATCATTACTATCGCCATTAAAGGTCAACAATCCCCGCCTATAAATTCGTTCAAGCTGATCTAGCACCGTCCTCTCTGATTGCCCTACATAAGACTCAAGATCTTCAACCGGTATAGGTTTAAAAGGGCTTTTCACTGGATTAGACTTCACCGAACGACGGGCGGCTCCCTTTGCTTGGCCATTGCCCAGCTGCCCAGAGACGCAGAAGGATCTACGAAAAGCACCGAAACCCTCATTCTTCACATTCAAGGGCGCCTTCCTCCCCTGCGGGCGGGCAGGGATATATGGATATGTCAGAGCCATCCAGTCAATACAAAAGATAATTCTAGCTCTGGTTTGAAGGCAGGTGGTTCTATTGGATCTACTATTTGAGGCTCTACAAATTCGACTGCGAGGAGGGATGCAATGAAAAATACCAGAGCGGGGAAATGCAGAAACCTATCAGAGGCTCTGCTAAGGAGAATGTGGAGGACAGAGCAATCCCCGAACGCTGAATTTCAATAGCGAGAAGGCTTACCTGAGGGCAAGGCATGCAATCTCGGCAGGACCTGGATGACGGTTTCGAAAACTGGAACCTACATTTCGTCGATCGGAAAGCAGAATGGAAGGACTACAACAGAGGAAGACTCAAATGACTGAACTTTCGCAGCAAAAGGCAGAAACCAAATCGCGTTCTGCTGGACCAAAATTTGATGCCACGTGTCGACCTAGAAATCAAAAGGACGACGAAAGCTTGTTTCAAAGAAAGGCCTATCGGTCTAATTAAATTTAGATTAAAAACTCTAAAACATTGTTTTCATATTAAAAAAACCAGGGAGGTTTTGTAACCTTGAGGGATTTCATGCCTTACTACACGTGATAGTTTAATAGTTATAACATATATAAGTTGTTTTTGTGTGTAAACTACATATTAAGCATGAAAATAATTATAAATATTAGCATAACATTAGAATATTTAATTAGAATATTTTTTTATTTTTAATTATTTTATCTCATATGAAATGGTCAAACATTAAATTATGTTTTTTGTTAATAAAATTTTTCAATTTTATTACCTTACATTGAAGGAATTAGACTAATGGGTGCAAATAAAAAATATCAATAACATAAAGATTTTTTTATTTGTACTCACATCATACTATATCTATATTCATATCTTTATATATAAAAAGTAAATATGAAATTATTTTAATATCATATGTAAAAATTTATATATCTCTTATACGTATCGCTTAATAAAGAAATAGCCCAAGTAATTAGCTTAATTAGATATCCTTAATTTTTTTTAGAGTTTTCCTAGTTAAATATATATAGATTTATTTGATTTAAATTTATTTTTTTTTGAGTTAAACACATTAATGTATGCTCGCAAGTTTAATAGAAATTAGCATGTTTGGAAAGAAATAACTTTAATTATTTTATATTCTTTTGACTTAAACACATTAATGTATGATAATAAGTTTAATAGAAATTTCATTTGCGAATGTAGAGAAAGATGTTTATGAAATCCTTTAAAACACTGAGTTTCCAACTATAAGCCCATATATGTTATGATTTCAATTTACTCATTTTTTGTATTTTTCTCTTTTGTTTTCTATGTGACTTACACAATAGAGAAACAAAGCCCTTAATCTTTTGCATGCTTTTACCATGTTTGAAATTGTTGAATCGGTTTTGAGAGTCAACCACATCCATGATCTTCCCTCCAAATCTTGTAGGTGACACTTCCATTTTCATCATGGAAGAGTAACAATTTAATGCTATGCTTTCCTACGTTATTGTCTTATGGTGTTTCTTTTATAACATGCGATGCAATTGCTAGTTATAAAAATAATTGATATATAAGTTAATCATGTACACATTAAAAAAATAACCATGAAGATTTAACCCCAATTTATCATGGATATTTCTAATCAATAAATAGGCTTTGTTACAATACCATAGGCCAATACAATGGCTTATCAATATCATATTCTCTAAAAACCATAACTCACTTCATGCCACTTGTTTGTAAGACATTTTTTTAATTAATAAATTTAATTAACAGAGTAAAAAAGGCATAATTGCTTTAGAGATAAATCAAAAACATTAATTTATGTATACCACTATGAATATTCTATAATATTCAATGGGGGTCGAATCCCTATCATCCACCTACTAATTAATGCTAATTATTAGAATTACGGAAACTCTATTTTAAAGTAGACAACCCATCCACGTAAATATAATTTCAATAAAGAAGAATATAAATGATTAAAATTTCAAACTTAGATGTTAATTACTCATTTAATACATTTTAAATTATTTGTAAAAAAGCACCATAAATGCATACTAAAAGTAAGAAAAAAATATTAAAATAATTACAATACAATCAATTTAGTTTGAAACCAAAAGTAATTTAGTGAGTAACATGGAACATGCAATTTTGTAAAGTTGTAATTAGAGCTTTTGCTGGCGTTAGACACCTAATTCAGTAAGGGTTATGGAGTGAAATATGAACAGTGATTGGAGAACCACTTGGAATATGAAAACCGGGGGTCATAAGAGAATGTATTAATATGTAAATCATTGTGAATAAAATGCATCTCATGTTTACATTAATCGTGTCTACCATTTGTGAGTACTTAAGATGGTATCAAAGATACAAGTCCACAAGGTGCTTAGTTTAGGTTGCCTACGCTCTCGCAATCTCAAGGTCCTAATTTTAGGTTGCCAATGCATTCTCAAGGTAGGCATAAATCCTATTTTCTCAACCCATCAAATATGTTGGCATAAGAGTTTACGCACATCTCTTTATTTTCCATAGAGCCCTAACACTACAGAATTGACACTTTGTGCTTTTATTAACTCATCCCAGACCATTCCTTACTTTGGATCTACCTGCCAAACAAAAATAACCCTTTCCTCTTGTGTTGGACACTCTTATATCATAATAAATTCATGATATTGCCTTGAAACCCTGGTGCATCAACTTGCATGCATCCTATGCTGCAGATTGTTGGTATCCTTGCTCTATAAGGAAACCCAAAAATATACACAAGGTGTCAACTTCTTGTTGGATTCCTTCGCTTATATACCTTATAATCTCTTATTTAGGTCATATTTCTCTCAGAAGTTTTTAATTGTGTTGTATAATATTAAATACCTACACTTTCTCTTGGTCATGCTTTTGTAGTTTTTTTTGCATATTACTCTGAAATGTTTCATTACAGTCCCTACTTGGGACCCAATGTGTAATGTTGATGCTACTAATGATCATAAAGTGGAGAAATAATTCATAGAAGAAGACATCATCATTGTTCCAGTGGCAGAGATTCCATCGAATAAGTGTTTCTCTCATGGGCAAGCACACCATATGAACCTCAATGTTCGAAGGAGATTAAAGTATTCCGTAATTGTGAGGAAGCATCTCCAATCTTGGTGAATCTTGAGTATTTGGTGAAGTTGGTGTATTTTTTGTTGTCTCAAATTGTTCTCCTCATGCGCAAAACCCTCTAGGATGTTCAGTTGACCCATTCAACATCATTCTAGCCTGACATTGATGATTTTTTCAGAAAGAGTCATGGTGTAGGTGAACCCGACATGGATCTAGTAAGGATTGATGTCAATATTTTGGACACCATATTGAAGTTTAGTGCAACTTGTTGGATTTGAACCAGTGACTTGAGGAATGGTGTTAAGTCTCTCGGTCACAACACTAAATGATTCAAGGTAGTTGGAAAACCATTTAATGTTTAAATCTCCATCGTGTTGTGTTGTTCTAATCATGCTATAAATATTTTATCCCAACAGACATATGTGCCATGCTCTAGCTCTATGTAGTGGCATTTGTCTTGTTCCAATAGTTGGGGTTTATCTAGCCTTGCTACAAATTCCTCTAGGATTGTTGAGCCTTGATTTTTTTGTTGAGAAAATGGCTCTAGTTGGTGAAGTATTAGAGTTCTTAAAAACATTGATACAATATATTACTAATGGAATAATGAAAATCAACAAAGCCTCTCTTGTTAATATTATTAGAACCTGTCTACAAAATGCACAAAAAAATATTGAATTTTTTGAACTTGAATCACAACTACAACAAGATGAGTTACAAAAAAAAAAAATTTATTGGGAACCGATTTTTGTTCGTAAAAATCCTCTATTTGAGGTTCAAATAGACTCCCATCAGCAGACATAAACTAATCAAACAATTTTACATCCCAATGATGGGTCCTGGTGTCGACTTGAAACATCGATTCAAAATCATTACTTTGGATAAAACTAAGGAACTAAATTTTTAAATTATGACCTTCACATAAACTTACAAACAAGAAACTGATCAATTTGTTGAAGTTGAGGTTGATTCAGTTCCTAATGTAAGAGAAAGTTTCATGTAGATGTAGAACTTTAGGCTGCACTTCCCAAGCTTATCATCAGACACTCAGAAGAAGTTGCTAAAAATAAAAGAATAACTTGTATTGGGTAAAATGAGGATTTTTCCTCTTACATGCCATAGTATTCCAAGTCAATCCAGTTTCATATTGTTGGATTCTTTGAATGGTTCATATTCACTTGTTCCAGATCCTGCTTCTCTTCAACAACATCGTCAAATTTGCAGATTTGAACATTGTGACAGGGTTGGCCATGTGAAATATCATTGGTTTGATCTTCATCCATGTGATCGTTGTCATAAAAATACTCATCATTCAAATAGATGCTTCAATCACAAGCCTCCTACAAGAACAAAGTTTCACCTTCGATGGATCGCTTCTTAGCAATAAGCTTCTACAACCAAGAAGATATTTTGATCATACCATAGAATTTGTCTTGAGTATAGTCACGTCTTGCAGATGATATTTCTTCATCTTCTCACCTTGTATCAGATAGGGATAAAATTAATGATCATGTACGAGCTTCAAGTATAAATCAAGTGAGCCTGAGTCGTAGCATGAGCTTGTTGCCTAAGCCTAGAGTCAGAGTCAACCATACCTAGATTCATAGTTGTAGCTAGAGATAAAACAATGCCCCATGAGCATGCCTTTGGTTGGTTGCCTTCCTTAAACCACTCTAGGTTAAGACTTCAATGGTTTCCCTTTCCAGAACATTAGGAAGCAGTTTCTATAGCATAAGACTTCAACTTCTAGCTAGATTTGAAACTATTCCAAGAATTAAATGAAGCATTCCAGGTTGAGACCTTAATGGTGTCCATTTTTAGAGCATTAGGGGGGTACTTCATTTAGTAGAACACTTCAACTTCTAGCTATATTTGGAACTGTTCCAAGAATTGCACTAAATGTTCCAGTGTCGGTGTTCACCCTTAAACCACCGTGGTTTGAGACCTTAGGTTCTCCCACCTTATACCATCATTTCTGAAAGCACATTTAGCCAATTTTTGCTATCCATTTTTTGCATTTTTGTATTTTAGCTTTCTTCTTGGACTCATACACACCCCTTCAGATTAAAGGGGGAATGTTGGACCGGACCCTGAATCTGCTAAGGGTTATAATGTAAAATATGCATGAGGCTTCACTCAATGAACCTATGACATATCAGCTATGTTCGTGGTATTTTAAACAATACAGTTAATTTGACTACATATTGGAAAATACCTCTAAAAATCACATTATTTAACAGCCTACTAATATGAACCCAATACACTTTCCCAATTAAAAAAACCCCTACTTTCACTGGATATTGTAGGCATCCATTTTTTCTTTAACATTTTTTATGCCCTTTTTGATTTTTTCATTAACTTTGTGATCCATTTTGTATACCTACCAATATAAAAACCCTTTATCGCCTATATATCCCCCAATATATTATGTTAGTTTTTCCTCAATATATATCTCGCAATATGAACACACGTGGTATGGTATTGCTACCTGAGTGAAACCCCTTTGAAAATTTGAATGATTATTTGAGTTCAAGATACCATATGGAATATGAAAATCAAGGATCATAAGACAATGTATTAAGATGTTAATCTTTGTGAATAAAATGCATCTCAAGATTATCCTAATATTGTGTACCATTTGTGAGTCTTTAGCAATTGGCCTAGTCTAATTAACAGAAGAACATAGCAATACAATTTCTAGTAAGACTGTGATTTCTTGATTTCTTCTTGTTTATTCAACACCAAAAAATAAAATACTTGATTTTTGCAAATTAAATTTCTTAAGCTCATTATTTTTTAAAATCTATACTCGACGAAAGTTATTGAAAAAAAATAAACAGAAAAACATCATTCCATCCGTTAATTAAACTATGCAATTTTTATTTCCATTCTTAGCTACTTTTGCAATCTTTAAATGAAACTATGAAAAATAAAATTAGAACCCAAATTTCGCAAAAACCAAGCAGTCCTCCAAAAGACAAAAAAACAACACCGCTCAATGTGGTTGTCGGTGGGACTATTCTCTATATAACACAAACACGAACACTAAAGTGGTCCCTGCAACTCTGTCCAAAACATCGACCAAGAAAACAAGGCTCGGCAAATAGGGCTACAAGTTTTCGTTAAACTATTGATTTTGAATCAAGAATTTTAATGAACAAAAAGACCAAAAAAATTATAATCAAATAAATAATCTACAAAAACCCTAATAAATACTAATGCTATCCACAACTGGAATAAAATTCTCAAGTCACAACGGGAGTTACATTAAATAAAATTCTCAAGTCACAACGGGAGTTACTTAAAGACTGGGTTGGAACCCCATCATAAACTCACATGAATTCAAATAATATTATTTTTCTTCGCTGAACTACAGCTTGAATCATCTTGTCAATTATTCAAATGAGCCAGGACCCTCGTCCCCTTCATAACCCTACAGCGGCTACCACTGGCATAGAGACCAGTCCAGCCACCGACAACTTTTTCACAGACATAGCTGCTTTTCAGTTGATATCTGGTGGAAAAAACTGCTCACCACAAAATCATCATTGCTCTTACTTCTCAATCTTATTCTCTCTCAACGGAAGCAAATGGCGACAGCTGAGATAAGAAAAGAAAAGAAGGAGCTCTGACTTGAAGATAAAGGTCGAGTTGAAGTTGGAGTTTTTCTCTAAACTTTTTAATTAACGAAGAAAAAATATCTTAAAAAAATCTTTGCAGCTGATTTGGTATATTAGTTGAACTATATATATTGGACAAGAAAAAATATCTTTAAAAGAAACTTTGTAGTCTATCTGGTATATCAGTTAGTTAGACTATAAATATGTATATATAGATATATTAGTGACATTCAATAGATTCAAGAATCTATCTTTGTGACAATTATAAAATTAAATATTAAAATATTTTTTCAATAGAATGAGTTTGTTGTATATATTTTCAAATTAAATTACAAATTCAAAATATCTATTTTATTTTATCATAATCAGTCGTCAAAATAAAAAACAATTTGTTCAAATAAGAAAATAAAATTTAAAAAAATATAAGCAATCATTTGCATTGATTAAAATCCAACAAACCCATTCTAATTTCAATTAATATTGATCATTACTACCAGCGCATATATATATATTATATATATAAGATAAAATTTTACAATAATATAAAAAGACGAAGAAGAATAAACATATTCTAAAATTTACTCTACATTCTATAAATTTACAATACGCGAATGAATAGTAATTACTAATCGGAACGAGTTGTTGAAATTTTAAATATAATCAAGGCAATTATATTAATATTTCAATTTGACATTTAAAGTAGAGATGAATAATACCTATTAATTAGAATCAATTCTCGAAATCAGTAGAGAAATTATAGTAGTTTTCAGTAAATCACTGTTTCAAACATACAAAGGTTGTTAGACCTTGCCATCAAACTTAAGTGGTGGTCACAAAATTAAAAATATGTTAGGACATGTATATCCGCTGGATAATACCTATGAATATTTGGTCCTCTACCTCCATCTTTGTATTTGAGGAGGGGGTTACTAAACACAGCGGCACATTGTCATGCTTTAAAAATTGGCTGACAGAAAGATCCAGGACGCCTTTGACAATTCATCTTCCCGGGTAGATTCAGGAGTCTTTGAGAACTCCCTGCGTCCCTTTCATGGATCTTGGACGGAGAAAATATTTGCTTCAGCATGTCGTGCAGTAGAATTTCACACATTAACAGAAGCGAAATCAAAAGTGGACCACTGATCCGAGCTAGGGAGGCCAGTCTTCAAGTAGTCAGTAAACGAGGGGACATGTCCAGAGGGTACCATTCAGCTTCCTCTATATAAGATTCAAGGTCTGAGGCAACGAGTGTCAAATGCTTTCAATGATTTACTCGGAAGATGAACAATGTTTTCACCACAAAAAAACACAAGAGAAAGAAATATGTTTTGCCTAGTTGTCTGTATACATAAACAACACATACGCTTTACCTGTCGTGTTAAAACTTGGTTTAGATACTCGGTTGTGAATGTCTTTGCCTCCGGGAAACGATACCTCTGAGTGTCTCCGGCAAATGAAATCTTTGAAGCTCTCTATAATAGGAACCAAACGCTAAACCCTATAATAAGAAATACTTACTAATGTTTCTTCTTTATATAGAGCTGCTGCTTTTTCCGGGTGAGCTGTCTGCAAATTCTTCATCAGCTTCACAAATGATTGTTTGCCTCTCTATAGTGTAAACCGCCTACAATGATTGTTTGCTTCTCTGTATTGTAAACCACCTTCAACCATTGGAACGTTAAGACCAAAGAAACCTGTCACGCCAATAACCACAAGTGTGAGAAATGATGCACAGAGACAGATCTAGATACCCATCTGTCTTTGTGTATCATTTCTCATGCTAGTGGTTATAGCATTACAGGTTTGTTTGGCCTTAACATTACAATAGATAAAAGTGGTTTAAACTTTAAAAAGAGTCAAGCGATTATTAGTGAAGCTGATCAATAATTTGTCGACGTCCCATCTGTAAAGCAACGTTCCCGTACAAACAATAGGCATTAGCACTGGCCTACTATTTCCGAACTGCGAATGTGAATATTACTATTTGTAAAGAAAATTCCAAACGGATGGAATCTTTGATTTCCTTGAACACATTGTGTCATTTTGTCTCCATCTTTGATTTCCTTGAACACATTGTGCCATTTTGTCTCTTATATTTATGTAACGATTCCTGTCGTAGAATGAAGATTAACCACCTAATGTAATTCTCGGTTACATGTCTGGTGTATGGTCATTATCGTCCTCTGCCGTGGGTAATGTCAAAAGTATCTTAATATAAACATTTCTGACTATTTCCAGGGAAATGTCAAAACTATCTTAATATAAACATGTGCGACTATTTGCAGGGAAGGCTCGGTTCCGTACTTGCTGCGTAGACATTATCTTCTGTGTTCTTATACTCAAAGCAGTTTCAATGTATAGGAGTAAAAATGGAATTATCTCTGT
The DNA here is from genome assembly GCA_000404065.3 of Pinus taeda. Taxonomy (NCBI): domain Eukaryota; kingdom Viridiplantae; phylum Streptophyta; class Pinopsida; order Pinales; family Pinaceae; genus Pinus; species Pinus taeda. Next base: position 15,777 of record APFE030980379.1, read on the forward strand.
TACACCTCTCCGCTTTATTTAAGATATATAATAGTTTTCTTATAACTAAGATTTTATTCTATTCATGATATTTTGACTATTTATAGATAAGATGTCATTCTACCTCTCATATTCATGATATTGCAATCTTAACATTAATATGAATATTTACAAGCTACAAAAAAACAATATGCAGTTATTGACAAACGCATTTTGTATTGCAGATGTTTCAACAACAACGCTATTACACGGTCTCTACCTAGATAAGTATGTATCCTTACATTGCATCATGGTTAGCGTACCTAGATAAGTATGTATCCTTACATTGCATCATGGTTAGCGTTTATCCCTTCCGAGCACATGTGTCATGCCCCAGGTCTATGGTAGTCTTTCAATCGTACTTGGTGAGGTGCGGCAGCACCGAACACTTTCTTTTCACCAATACTTATGTTCATGGACTACGCCTAACCATTAGTCTACTTAGTTTGTTTTTCGCAACCAAGTATTTTTAATGTTCCTTTATACCAATGAACACCCATACACATTCATTATCATCAGCAATTATATATGAAGAACATAATTGCACAATATAAAGGGAGGGGCAACTCCCTGAACAATAAGTTTGCCTGAATACAATATATTATATAATGTTTACAAAGCTTTACTAGAATACATGGAAACACCAAGTTTCATACTTCGCTAAATTTTACATCAAGGCAACACCTTCGTTTGCCAACCAAATTTCCTTGCCCGAGCTGGGCGAGCACGCCCTCACACAAGCTGCCAACCGCACTCCTCAACCGAACCTTGTTTCTTCTTGCACGACGAGCGGGCAACCCACTTGAGTCACCCGAGTCACCCTCGTTTCGTTTTAACTGGCGGCGACCTCACCCAAGTCTCCAATGTAAACACCTTCGCACGGCCGGCGGGCGACCTCACCCGAGTCGCCACCTGCGCTCACCAAACGAACCGACGCTTTCACCCGAGAGTCACCTACGTCCACCAACTAAACGCCAAACGCCCTCACCAGAGTTTCACCCATGTTGTTTGTTTCTGCCCGCCGCGTGCCCTGACCTAAGGCTTGCCCGCGTTGTTTGCTTCTGCCCGCCGCGCGCCCTGACCTAAGGCTTGCCCGCGTTGTTTGCTTCTGCCCACCGTGCGCCCTACCTAAGGCTTGCCCGCGTTTCCTCCAAATGGTGGGCAGGCGCCTTCATGCCACCCACGCCCATGCCCTCACCCGATAACCAAGTCTACGTGTTCTCCGTGTAGTGCTGCCCGTGGAGCGGGAGCATAAGACTGCACCTCGCTGCGACCTTCTACACCTATGCACTTCCCTTGTGATGATCGAATGATGCTTGAATTGCCTGCCTTGAAATGCCTGAACGCATTGTTTACTTATACTAATGGTGGGGCAAGTTGCTATCGAGGTTGACTCACCCATTATGTGCCAAACGCCCCTTCTACCATTACAAGCTTCTCTTTGATTGTTGGTTGGCCAACAATCTTCGCCCAAGCTGCTATGCATTCAAGGGTCGACTCGTGGGCTATGTCAAATTTTCCCACACTATATGTAACCACTGCTCCACCTCTATGGGCATTATTTTTGTAACTTCGCACACTTTGGTTTATGCTGCTCGCTCTTCATGTTTTCCAACTTGCTCATTCAGCCAAACGAGTTGCACTTTGCGTGGTGGTCGTGCCTCAGACCGCAGGTCCTTACATTGTCCCCCACTTGAAATCATGTCATCCTCGACAATATCTCGTCTTGGCAACCATCTGTCACCAAGATCACCATATTAAGGTATACACCTCATCGATATGTCATACATCGAAAGATTATCTCAATCCATGATCCTCAACCATCTCGTCATAATCTCCACATGCTGCTCCCCATCATGGAAGGCTGGCCCCTCCATCTCAAGCTACATGCTTCCTGCAACTTCTTGTGTCGACCTCATCATGTGTCATCCTTGTGTGAACTTCAGTCATGATACTCCAACACAATGTTAACACATCTCTGCACATTGAGCTCCCCCACGTTTGAACTAGTCGGGTAATCAGTCCAACTGTCATGCTCAAACCATGAGAATGAACATCCTCATGCCATCATCAGTTGTTTCTCAAAACATCCTGTCACATCCTCAACTCAATCAAAAATCCATCTCCATGCAAGTGTAAGCCATGCTCAGGTCCATGAAGTAATCTCCATCTCGTCTGCAGCATGTTGTCCATGATGTTTGGTGTCAATGTGTTGTATGAAATCAGTTGCATTTACCCCAACATCATCCATCTGCAAAACATCCATCTCCTCAAAGTGAAGAGATCATCTCATCAAACTCCAACTCTCGATGTGTCACATCCAGGTCCACGAAGCAACCTCCATCACATCTGTATGTGTCATCCCTCAAGTCTGCCATAGAAACAAGTATACACCTGTCTCATCTATCCATGTACTGCCCATAATCATAGATCAATTAGCTTTCATGTGTCAAAGTGGTTAAGTCTCGGCTCAACCCATGCCCATGTGTTGCCACCAAACCATTATCATCGTTGTAACTCCATCACTCCAAAGTTTCTCATACTGATCCTTCACATCAAGTCACTCTTTAAAGCCACCATGTATGAAGTCCCCAAAAGTCACAACAATCTCATGTCATCATGAGCTCCATGAGTCATCTCCAACCAACACTTAGCAAGCATACAAGTCTTGGCCCAAATGTCTCTGCAAGATGCTTCAATTCTCCATGTAGTAGGATTTCTCCATAGTCTACTCACAACTCCATCCAAGTCCATGGCCTTGTTGTACAAGAGTGCTAGAGGAAGAGTGAGTTTCCAAGTCTAGTTGCAAGACGAGGAAATATTTGCGGAAACATTTTTCATGTGGAAGTGTGAGTTCCACTTGCGATGTACATATTTCTAATTGTCAATGCAAGTTGTTGGCAAGATTGTGAATTTCACTAAGGAGGGAAATGTTTCCCTTGTGGGAAAGGGAAATATGAAGCAGGGTTTTAGTAAAGAATAGGGCTTGAAAGGAGATGAAAAAACACTAGACTTAAGAAGAGGAGTGTGATATTACAGTGTGCTAGGATGAGAAAGGTACATTGGAAAAGAATCAGGAGGTCTAGATGTAACCATGATATGCTTGATCAGTAGATTTGATCCAATTGCTATGTATTCTTCACATGGATTAGTAACTTTCCTATGGGAGTTCATTGTACTAAAGTAGGGCGAGAAATCACGATATGGGAAGTACATGAGTTTAGTGTCAGTGGGATGGAGTCATATAGATCGTAGCAGAGGTATTTGTTGTTACATACTTGGGAGACAATAGGAGAGCCAGTGTAGCATAGTCAAATACTAGAGAAACAGTTGCAAATCTTGTTGCAGTGACTCAGGTGGTACTCTGAATTGGCTAGCTTTGAAGTTTAGGCATTGTTCCAATGAGAGAGAGGCTCCATGAGAGGGTTTCCATCTAGGAGATTTCTTAGTCTTATTCAAAGAGAGTTTGAGACTCACTATTGTAGTTGTTGCAACAATAGTGTTGTGATAGAAACAATGCAGATGAAACACTCATGCATCAACATTGTGAGATCAAATGGATTCAGCTATAGAGTCAATAGTAGAATCAAAGTATGCGCAGAAGCATGGTGGATATTGACTATTTTCTTCACAATGATTTCTAGTGATAGGGAGTTAGTTCATGTTGAAGATGTGAAGAAAGGAGGTATCACAAATGTTAGAAATCAACAACATGGATCAGTTCCATTAACAAATGTTCCCATAGACCAATTGTCAATTGATATACTCATGAAGGCTCTAGCGAGAGCTAAGTTTGCCTACTTCAAAGAACAGATGGGTATAGTGGCGAACACGTTCATCACTAAGAGGGAGTGCTATTTTTTTATAAATTCGGTAGCAATAGATAGGCATTATAGTTTCAAATGATGCTAATAGGCTAAGGAACACGATATCTCCAAAACCTACAAAATGTTTCATGAGATAAGCTTGGGAAACATCTAAATTAGATTGAATTTCCAAAAATGTTTCTTAAGTCTAACTTAGGAAAAGTGGTAAATAAAAGTTGATTAATTAAGGTAATTTAGTTTTTCTCTAGAGACTTCTATTGATAGAGTCAAAGCGATTTAAGCCATTGTTCGGAAACAGATCTTAGCCGTTGGAGGTCCAAAAAAAGATTATAAGAGAAAGTTGAGGTCTTGGAGAAGAGGCATTGGGAATATCAGTTGTGAGCACAACAGTTCCACCTACCCAGTTTACAGCATTCAACAACGACATAGTTCAATCTATGGGAGAGATAGTAGCAGGGTTTGCAACAGTGAGAAGTTTTTGAGAAATTCTCAGGAGGCTTTCCAATCATCTAGCTTCAAGAAAGGAGGTTGAATTATCCAATGGAGGAGAACACATTCTACATTATGAGTCAGCCAAATTCCTAGCGTGAGCTACCAGAAGGAAGATCGATTCAGTTGCTAGTGCCTAGATCTAGTCAAGGAAGGAAGATTCATTTTTTTCTAAAGGGAAAGTGTAGCAAGGCGACTCAACTAGAGGTGGTTCTAGGGAAGAATGATTTTTTCTAGTAGTAGTAGTGTGCACACCGAGTCAAGTAATCTGAATTTCCAAGGAGGTGTGAGTTTCCCAAAGAAGGCCACATTGAATAGATGTGAGGGAAAAGGATTTTCCTAATATGTTTCTAGAGGAGATAAATTTTTAGAGCTATATTAGAATTCCTAAAAGTTGTAATTATTTACATTTGCTACATAATAATAAAACCCTCACATGTTGCATTAGATTTTCTAGGGATAGTTGTAGAAAAATAAGAGTGTCATTTTATTGTGTGTATGCATCTATTTCTTAGATCCACATTTTAAATTTCCGTAGGATTTTTATGATGAAGAATGCAATTTTAAATCATTCGCTATTTGTGGTTAATAATTAACAAAAGATAAATAAATTGCTTTCAATTAGGAGAATAATTTCTAGTTAATTTCTTTCAAGGAATTTTCACACTCCTTGGTATATATAGGAGCCTAAAGGGGAAAAATATAATTAGGGCCTACATAAGAATAAAAATTTAAGGGCTCAAAAATAACAATAGTGGGATTCTATTAGGCACACCAATAACAATATGGGTGCTACACTAGTATTATAGGGATATAACATGTCTCCTTTGTTCATCCAAACATATCAGTGCAACTCGTAGATTACTACAACATCAGCAAAGTGTACACCTTTGGAGGCATTTCTAATAGTCTTGAGGATGGACGTTTTTTGTGTTGTCTCTGGAACACCGCACTTCATTAAGATTTTTCTCATGAACGATGAAAAAAATATATAGTCATGGTATTTAGATGTATATTATTTCTTTTTTCTTTCTTTATAGTGGGGTAAGTTCTAATTTCCAATGCATGAAGTTTCATTGATGAATTTTATTTTTTTTCTCTTCACAATCGTTTGTTGGATTCATGGTTTTGGTTAAGGTGGGGTTGTGGTATTTCTCTCCAAAATGAGAATGCTATAGACATGTTTTTCTTAATTGATTCCATTTTGATTTCCTCTATGTAATGGAGGGTGATACATGGACACTTGCATGTAGGAATGCATACAATCTCTTTGACAATTCAAAAATAAATTGTCTCCCTCATTTTTTATGTACATTCTTATAGCGACTCAGAATGTATCATGAAAGTTAAGTTTACAATTTTGAGAATGGAAATATCTCAATTTTTATCACCATTACGACTGCACCTAATAAAATCACTGTTGTGTTGTTTTCTATCAATACAGGTGTATCATAGTCATGGAATTCTATTCTCTTAACATTTGATAACATAGGAATGTGGAACTTGAGGTCAGAAACATCGGTGTGCTAATTCTAGTGTCAACAAGCTTACATGAGAGTGAGGTCTCACTTGTGATCACTAAGAGACACATTTAATATTCCTCACAATGTCCTCCTCTATGGGAAGGCCATCGGCTGCCAATGCATCCCTCAGTAGATATTTTAGGAATCTCGTACTCAGTGTGCAGGCTAATAGAGCTTATTTTTTATTGAAATAAAATGGAAGGAAATGATTTAATAAAGAGCCAAGCTCAGATTTATTGATCATTAACTTTTGTATATGTCAGGGGATTAATTTTTTTCAAAAGTTGTTATGGGACACTAGAGCATACATTTCATATATAAAACCTGTGATCAATCTAAACATACCAATATTAAACTGGTTAGAGTGGAGATGTAATTTTGATCAACATTAATCTTCAATCATGATGAGATAGTAATTAATTAAAATATATTGTTAATCTTCAAAATAAATTACTGTAAAGTTGGTTAAATATATATTCAAACAACATGAAAATGAAGCTTCTTTTATTCTTATGCAGGCCAAGTTGAAATTTATACATTTTTCGCAATAATTTACCTAATACTCTGAAAGACAATGAAATAAAATGAAAATTACTAAATAAAAATTGAAAATTTTGATTAATTCTCATTAAAGTTTATTTATCATGACATAATTGATATATGCCTATTGGGTTACGTCAACCACCTTTATTGATCTGGTTGTGCTAGTTTAGGCATAGTAATTCCGATGCACACCACTATGATATGTGGCTTATGTCCCTAAATAAGCCCATTGAAGCATAGTAACTCCACTTCCCACCACTTTGATAGGTGTCTTTTAAAACATTTATTTAATCATTCCACTTCTTGTCCATTCTTATAAGTAGCAATTAACAAATTGCACAATAAATTTATAATATGTTTTTGTAAATTACATAATTTAAAAATATTTAAAGCATGTGTTTTAGTAATGGAAGAAAATTATTAATGACAATTCCATCTATTGATATAGATAGGACCATTAAAAAAAAAGTATATTTAATTTTACATATTCCCATCAAAATTTGTAATTAAGAAAAAGATTGATATTCCAACTTCCATTAAAAAACTTAACAGTCATCTTATAATTATTATATATAACACATAAACTGGATGTAGAAAGAATGGAATCATTGAAAAATATATACCATAGACCTAAATATGTTTTACTATTTTTATTGAAACTTAAAATAGTTCCATCTCTTATCAATATATTAATTTAAACTTTGAACATCTATTCTGACCTTCCCTCGAAATTGTCATTCCTTACCTAAACGAAAGAAATCAATTATGTGAATCAGTTTGGAATTTCCCTTAGAAATTGTAATATAAGTAGGCCAGAAAGGACAGGGAAACGCTATATAGTTACATTTGGAAGAAAGGGCTAATAGTTCTGGTTTCTCTAACACTGTTGGTTTGGGATGGGGCATCCACAAATTGTGAATCAGCTCCAAGAATGATCGTTTGGCTCTCTGTCGACAAATTCTGTCACGCCAATAATCACAAGCATGAGCAATGGTACACAAAAACAAACAGGCAATCATCATTCCAACGTGTGGCACGATGATGTCATACACTCTCTCGACGTCAAACACGGTATTTAACTTAATCTCATTGTATTCTTCTACATATTCTCTTATGTTCCTTCAGAATTAATGTATTAAACACTGCAATTTTCACACGTTGAAATCCATCATTCATCAAACTCTGCAAGATAACATTGTATTTCATTGAAATGAGCCGCTATCAGGCACCTGCATATTGGGAATGAGCTGAAACGCTTGTTGAAGATATCCAACATCTAAGATAGTTGCAGTGATGGCGATGATGATTTAATCAAACATCTTCAGATGGTTGATACTATCGAGTGTTTGGAATTGATGAACATTTTCAACCTAAAATAAAAGTAGCCATGGATTACGTTTACATCTTAAACAATTTTCATGAATTTGATTTACCATTTATGTTGGAGTCACGTTACACCAAAACTCGTTAGATTTACATGTTACGAAGCACATGGGGAGCTTTGGATATGCCATGAAACACACAGGGAGGGTTGGATTAATGCTACGAAACACATGGGGAGCACAACAATCTCCCCCCAACGCGAGCCAAGGGTGTTTCGAACTCGAGATCTTTGGCTCTGATACCACTTGTTGGAGACACTATTGCCATTACACCAAAACCCGCAGGTGTTAATAAACAGACACATCCTTAGATTTAAACACATGCCACTAAACACACTGGGAGTGTTAGACATGCCATGAAACACACGAGAAGCATTAGATTATCCTTCTACATTGCCATTAATAGAAAGCACAACAATTTATACGATTCAGCTATTGCGTTCACTTCTAGATAATAGATACTCATTTGTTGATCATTAAAGCTCATTCCTTCATGATTTGTAGATATCGGAATGAAAGGGATATCGGGCTCGGATCAAGAAATTCCTCATCAAAGATCTCGCAAGCTACAACTTTGTGATTCCGGGCACTAAGAATGCATCGATATGACGTCTCCTCGGGTTAGATAGATTAAAGTATATGCGTGCTGTCTTTTTACAATTAAATAATAGTAAGATGTAAACACTTTTTTCAACTTCCGGTATTGTATGCAAATTCTTAGCATCTGGAAATTTTTTATTTACTTTTTATGTTATACTCTCCTAGCATCGGCTCAAGGCTGATTTCATGAGTGTTTTCCAGGGGAAACATGTATTACAATTTCCATTGCATTGTAGTGTGCCTAAATGGGAGGCTAGGAACTTTATCGAAATATATGAACAAAACCATTTATGGCACAAGTACTAACACTGTCCATAATATTTGAGTTTCAATTAGTACAGAAAAATGAATCCTAAGGAATCTATGTTCACCATCTGTTCTTTCAAGTCTAATATGAACTAGAAAATTTTAGTGTTGGCCATATTGGACTTCAATATTCTTCAATGCATACATAAGAATGTGATGCAACTTATCTCTAGGTGTACTAACATTTGACAATATGTATGTGATAATTATGTAGATATTTATTGCTTGCCAATTTAGTGACGTGAACGTGTGGGGAGACTTATATTTATAGCTGCCTGAATTGTTGGAGAATTTAATTCCAACCACTTGCTTGTTAGGATTTATAAATGTTCCAATTTTCACTTAAAAACACTTACCTTAATCTCTATTTTACAAGCCAAATAATCGTCCATGCATATATTTTTTGACATTTTCTATGTTTCTTTAGGATAATAGATAAAATGTTGCTTATTTATATTAGAAGTGTTAATTAGATTGATATTTTAATGAAAAGTTGACCTTGGTATTACCTAAAATAACCTCTTGCAATAGTTGTCACTAATCCTAAATGGAAGGTTGTGGTACATGGAGATATCTCGAGCACTAATCTCGGTTCTTGCACTAATATCCATCCATGCACTAAAGGAGGGAGATCGTTGATTTCATGAAGTTAATTGAGGATTTGGCGATATGTCAAGGAAGAACTATGTTATCTTGCCCCTTGTATTCACCATGATTTTGTCTATTGGCCTCTTGCAAGTGGGTTGAGCAAAACAGAAGAGTGCAAATCAATAAAGGAGCTTAATGCCAGGTTCACGAAATATTTCTATTCTTTTGTAAATGCGTAATCTATTGCATATAAGCTAATTTCCTTTCCTTAAAGGGAAACAAGTTGGTTGGCAAGGACCTAGCCAACCCAACCTATTTTATCTGAAATCGATTCACCGTGTAATGTGTTATGCGTTGAAATTGGTGTGAGTTATTGTTCTTTCGATTGCTAGTGTTGGGTGCTTGTGCAAAACAAGGGACCTTGTGTATTTATTTTTGAAGAGGGGGAAAATACTTAGATATCAAGATTGCTTCCTTCCTGAATAATTATTTCTTGAATAGGATTTTCAGAGATTTTCTATGTTACTTGTGATGATCCAAGACTTGAACTTTATTTTTGAAGTTATTTTTTTGAACCAATGTGTGAACCCTAGATTTCAGATCCGCAATTGTTTTGATTCTTTGATAACAAGTTGGGACTTGGAGATTGGGCTCTGATGAAGAATATTTATTTTGCATTAGAAGACATGTTTCGCAACTTAACATACAAGTTTAAGTTTGATTGATTTATATCAAGTACTATTTCAAGTGTATGATCGATGATTGTGGGATTGTATTAAAAACTCTAATGACTTCGACCTTTGTTTAAAATCATATATGGGTGAAGGGTTATTATTTTTTTATTAAAATGTTATGATTCAAACGATACGCGGTGATATTGGTTTCCTGAAATCTAGAACAAACAACTTAGATGGCTTGAGGTCTTTAGTGCGGGAACAAAGTTTCTTCTATTAATAATCTATCAGTCTAAGTCCGAGATAATCTATAGTGAAATTTCTCATAAGTTTTTATTTCTTTTGAAAGAGGGTTTCGATTAAAACTAGAGCAGCGAGTGACTCAATTTGGTCAGTATTTATTTATGTTACAAGCATAGGTGTTTGACATCTTTCTTTCTTTTTGTTTCATTGTTTAATGCAATTTCCTTATTTTGAGTCAAGGTTTTAATGTTGAGTTATTAGACACTGTATGTTAAATGTAATAGTGCAACCTTAAATTGAGCTAGTTTCTATTTTGACACCATAATAGCAAGTGTGTCACACAATGTAGGAAATAGTTGTTTGGAAGTATGAGAACAAAGATTGTTTTAAGTACATGGACGAGGTATTTTAAATGATTGCTTAATACATGAATGCAATTTGCATTTGATTAATTGTGTTATTAAAGTCATGAGCTTTTTTTTCTTTAGGGTTAAATGTTTTTCTGAAGAGTCTCTAATTATTTTTATGTGGAAATCTAGTTTCTGGAGGTGGTTTTGGTGTCACTCTGTGAATAGTACATGAATAGAAGACAATAATTTCATTTGAAGCCTTTTTGAACTTGATTGATTTCATTGTTTGGGATTGAGGTAGAATTTGTAGAATTTGTCTAGAACCTGTGGCATAAATTGTGTTATTCCTCAAATTCTACGAGGCCCTGGTTTGACAAGTAAATGTTGTGAATTGAATTTACAATTCCACACACCAATATTTTGGCGTCGTTGTGAGGGAGGTGTTCAAAGAAATTCTTGTAAAGTTTTCGTTCCTATTTTCTGTAGTAGGGGTAGGCTTGCTTTGTTTTTTAGTGCAGTGTGCTTCTATTTCTTAAAGGAATTTTCTTACATTAATTGTCTGATGTAGAAATAATTTTTTTAATGAGCTACAACATTTGATTTTTTCCAGCAAGATTTTTTATAGTTTTTTATTATTTCTGGTTTTATTTCTTTAAAAATGTATGACTAGGAGAGGTAGGGGTCCAAAGCCCAAGAAGAGTAGAGGAAATATTGATAAATTAGAAAGCTTTCTCACAATGGGCCTTCTATTCCAAGCAAGAATTCCAAGTAGACACAGACTAACCATGTTGGTACCCTTTAGGTGGATTCTAGAGGCAATAGTGCGGGAATCTCACAACCGGTAGAAGGGAAGAAGGAGATCTTTTGGATTGAGAAGTTAAATAAGAAAATAAATTATCCCTCACAGTCTGAAGGAAGTGGTTTATTTTTAGGAGGAAAATGACAGATAATGAAGAAGTGCATGGTGAATGGATGGGTGAGAATTAGCCATGAGAAAAAGAATCCACTTTTGTGTTTCCAATTGTAGGCCCAAATGAAACTTTTCAAATGAAAAATATTCCACCTTTTATTCTTCCACACTTTTATGGTAAGGTGCATGAATATTCTGACACATTTACTTTTGAGTTTGATATACTTTGTAGAAGTTATGACTATTCTTTGGATTCCCAAAAGCTAAAGTTATTCCTTGCAACCCTTACGGACTCAACATTACGTTGGCTCATGGGGTTGGGGGGAAACAATATTACTTCTTCAGAAAAAATGAAGAGGGTTTTCTTGACTTAATATTAGGAATATTGCAAAACATGAGAAACACATGATGAAATATTTACCATTGCGCAAGGTGATGATGAAAATTTAGTGGATTATTTAGAAATATTTTTATACATACTTCAAAGGTCAAAGCATAAGTTTGGTATGAGCATTGTTAGAACCTTGTTTCTAAGTTGGATTTCTGATGGATCTAGGAAAATTTTGGACCTCTTAGGGCAAGGGGACATTACTCATAATTCTTTTGATCATATTTGTGACCTGTGCAAGAAATTCTCACGAAATCAATCGAGATCTAGTAAGGGAATCAAAAGATATTCTAGGAATAACAGATTTGGATCAACGAATGCTATGATTATTGGTTTAATAAAATGGGTAACATGAAAACTAAAATTATGAATATCATTATTAAATAGATAGATTCTTTAAAATTTCAACAAAAAATAGTAGAAGAGCAAGAAACATTATGTATTTATTGTAAAAAATGTAGAAAAATATAATTTATGTTAGTGACCTGCAAATGTGAAAAGTGCTAATAGTTGTATGATATGTTCCTGAAAGCATTGCACTGAGGAATGCCCATCCATACCACGATGGAAGGCAACATTTGAGGGAGAGAATTCGGTACTTAAGCCATTGCATGCTATGGGGGCACATAAGTCATCGCCACAGGTAAGTACACATATGGATTCTAAACCTGCACCGTATTTTTCTTGTTATAATGAACCATAACATTCTTATCAAAACATGAATTATCCTCAGTCTTGGTAGCATGGGTATCATTCTTAGTTTGGGTAGTCTCCTCCTCCCCATTGGCAACAATGATGGAGGGGATCACCAGATTCTCATTATTCTTATCCCATGCCTACTTTGTAATATCCTACATCATATGCACCTTATACCATGGCACAACATACACTACTAGTTGTGTTGCCTCAATAGACTCAGTCTATGCCACCACCACTACCATATCCACCCCCATTTTGGCCACCTTAGTTGCGAGCGCAACCAGTGCCCAACCCAAATAATAAAGTGGTACAAATGTTTTACTCCATTAGACCTCTCCCTTTCCCTATTTATCATACCATTCTAGTTGGGTTCAATGACCTCCAACTCAGATTGGGAAGGGTAATAAATTCAGAAAAACAAAAACAAAAGAAAAAATAACTGACAATAAACATTGAGGAGAACACTAAGGAGGAAGATCTTAATATTTCAAACAATGATGTTGTCTCTCAGCCTATTCCCATATAATTAGAATCCTTACCTTCTTCAAACCAACCCCCCTTTCTAGAGAGTCTCGTTGTGGAGAAAGTTGACCCCACCCCTGACTATGACTTGGCTTCGAAGTTGAAGAATATTTGTATAAAGGATTGTCTACTGCAGGTGATAAAAGAGATTTCTATTTGTACCAGATTTTTTAGGGAGATTTATCTTTAAAATCTAGGAAGGAAGAGAGATGAGCTCCACAATATCAAGTTTTCTAGGAGAGTAGCTGAGTTGATGACAAGATGTGTTCAAGTTGAAAAATATGTTGATCCTAGAAACCTAGTTGTTTATGATTAGATATGTGACACCCTTGTTTCCAATGTGTAAATAGATCTTAGACTGGCTATTGAATTCATGAATAAGTGAAACATGGATCAACTTTGGATAACTCACATTCGTCCTACCCCCACTGTGCTTGAACTTGGGTGATAGATCTAAAATCAAGTCAAAGGGTGTGTTAGATGATGTGGTTATCTCAATTGATTCGTAGGACTACCGTGCAGATTTCTTTATTTTACAACCAAAGAATCCTATTGGGGGACACCCTTTGATCTTGGGATGACCATGGATTTCTATAAAAGATGCCTATATAGTGTGTCACTCTCGTGACATGTATATTTCCCATGGAGATGCTAGGAAGAAGGTCACCTTATACCCACCTAGAAGATCTATCTAAGAGATTTGTTACACCTTGTGGTTGGATTATGATAGTAGTGATGACAAGGATTGGGCTCTTTCTATGATTCATTAGTATGCTGAGTCAACTGAGGATGGTGTGATCCAAGATTTTCTGGATAACTCATACACCATGCAAAATTTTGAATCACTTCATCAAATTTTTAGTCCATGCTTCCAGGAAAACTATAACTCCCCATCCTCATCCTCATTATTGAAGACTTTAGTAACAACCACAGGTGCTCACAAGCCTGACACTACTCTTTTTTAGGTCAGTCCAGGAAAATATTTACACATTGGTTTAGACCTAGACCCATCTCAACAGGAGCAAATTGTGAGCTTGCTACGTGATCATCTTGATGCCTTTACATTGAGTTATGAGGACATGAAAGGCATCCCTCTTGAAAATTCTACTCATCATATTTATATTCAGGAGGGTGCCTGACCTGTCCGACAACCCCAAATGTGAATGAACCTTGAACTATGAGATATTGTTGTTGGGTATACAACCAAAGCCCCACACTGACTAGAAGTGGGGAGGATCATGAGTATATAAGGATGGACAAATATCTCCATTGGTATGAGGTCTTTTGGGGTAAAGCCCAAAAACAAATCCATGAGGGCTTAGGCCCAAAGTGGACAATATCATACCATTGTGGAGATATGTGGTGTCAAGAGTCCTTACACAAACACATGAGAGGTGACAAAGAAAAACTTCACTCATATAATGCCTTAGAAAAGGAAATGAATGTCTCATTTGGAAATGCCACTCCTGCTGTCATAAAAGGTAAAGGTTATGTTTTCTTGAAAGAAAAGGTTAAAGCTGGAAATGTTATGTATGTAGATAGTTTAAAGCATAACCTATTGAGTGTTAGTCAAATGTGTGATCAAGGAAATGAAGTGGTGTTTCGATCAAACGGATGTGTTTTTCGTGAACTTGATACAGGAGAGACCGTGATCAAAGGTACAAGAACTCCAAACAATTTATACATACTCAAGGGAGGATAAAAACAGTGCTATCTAAGCAAAAATGATGAAAACTGGCTGTGGCATAGAAGATTGGGACATCTAAGCTTTTCTCAAATAAGAAAAGGATGCAGATTCAAGGTTGTTCATGATCTTCTAGATATCAACATCCTTGAAAATACAATATGCAAACCATGTCAAATTGGTAAGCAAACTAGAGCTCACTTCATGGAAAAAGAAGGGTCAGCTAGTAAGCCTCTTGACCTTGTCCATACTGATTTATGTGCACCATCAAGGAAAAAGTCACCTCATGGAGAAGAATACTTTATTTTGTTCATTGATGATTTTTCTATAATGTGTTGGATAGGTCTTCTAAAGCATAAAGATGAAGCATTCGAAAAGTTCCAATCCTTAAAAGATTTGGTTGAAAATGAATCAGAATGAAAAATCAAATGTCTCAGATCTGATCGAGGAGGGGAATTTACCTCGGATGAATTCTTTGACATTTGTGAACAACATGAATAAAAAGGAAATTCTCCATCGCAAGGACTCCTCAACAAAATGGAGTGGTAGAAAGAATGAACAAAACTATTCAACAAATGGCTCGAGCTATGCTAGATGAATCTGGAACTCCTGCAATCTTCTGGGGTGAATCTGCATTCACTTTCGTAACTATTCTCAACCAAGCAAATTTTCGGGTAAATAGCACTCAAACTCCACATGAACTTTGGTATGGTAAGACTCCTACTATAAAATAATTTAAAGTTTTTGGAAGCAAATGTTATATGAAAAGGAATGATGAAAAACGCGGTAAGTTTGAGCCCAGAGCAGATGAAGATATTCTTCTTGGTTGCTCTTCCCAAAGTAAAGGATATAAATATTATAATAAAAGGCTTGGGAAAATTGTTGAAAGTATTGATGTTGTAGTTGATGAAGCATGAAAAAATCCAAAACAGATAAAAACAAAAGATAATAACAATGAAGAAGATGGGGATTATTTTCCCACATCAAATCACAATGATATTGAAGAAGAAACCAATGAAGCACCAGAAGAAGAGATAACGATAGAAGAAAAGACTTTGTCCATGTATGTTTAGAAAAATCATCCAAAAACTCAAATTTTAGGGGAAAAAGAGGCAGGTGTACAGAGAAGAAGAACTATTACAGAGACCTCAAGCTATCTAGCATTACTATCCTCCACCGAACCTCAAAATGTAAATGAAGCATGGAAAGGTGAATGTTGGGTCAAGGCCATGAATGGAGAACTTGAGCAAATTGAAAAGAATAATACTTGGGAATTAGTTGCTAGACCTCATGATAAAAATATTATAGGAACTAAATGGATATTCAAAAACAAGCTGAATGAAAATGGAGAAGTCATTAGAAACAAGGCCAGACTTGTTTGTAAAGGTTATGCTCAACAAGAAGGTATAGATTTTGAAGAAACTTTTGCACTTGTTTCTAGAATTGAAGCCATAAGGATGTTTTTTGCTTTTTCTAGCTTTCAAAAATTCAAAGTATGCCAAATGGATCTAAAATCTTCTTTCCTTAAGGGAGATTTAGAAGAAGTTTATATTGAACAACCAGAAGGATTCATTCTTGGAAATGATGCAAAACTTGTATGTAGACTCAAAAAGTCTCTCTATGGTCTAAAACAGGCTCCAAGGGCCTGGTATGACCGCCTTGACAAATATCTACACCAACACGGTTTGTCAAAAGGTTTAGAAGATAACATTCTATATACAAATATTGAAACTGATAAATTGCTAATTATTGTTGTTTATGTTGATGATATCATTTTTGGTAGCAATGAAGAATCCATGAGTCAGAATTTTGCTTCAGTAATGCAGAAAGAATTTGAAATGTCCTTGCTTGGTGAATTAACCTATTTCTTGGTCTACAAGTTCAACAAAATAAAGATGGTATTTTTCTTTCACAAACCAAATATCTCAAACAGATCTTGAAAAGGTACGGCATGGAAGATTCTAAACCTGTATGTATCCCAATGGAAACAAGATGTAGTCTCAGCTCAAATGATGAATCAATAGTAGTACATCAACCAACTTATAGATCCATGATTGGAAGTTTTCTTTATCTAACAGGTACCCGACCTGACATCATGCATGCAGTAGGAATATTTGGAAGATTCCAAGCAAATCCAAAGGAATCACACCTTCAGGCAATCAAAATAATTTTCAAATATCTTCAAGGAACTCAGAACTTTGGTTTATGGTATCCTAGAGATACAAATCTTACTCTTCATGCATATACACATGCAGATTGGGTAGGAAGTGTTGATGACAGAAAAAATACTAGTGGTGGTGCATTCTACATGGGTTCGAGGTTAGTGTCTTGGTTCAGCAAGAAAAAAAGTTCAATTGCATTATCTACAGCTGAAGAAGAATATGTGGTTGTTGTATCTTGCTGCACACAACTACTTTGGATGATGCAAACCTTACAAGACATTCAGATCATATGTACTCCACCCATATCCATTCTATGTGATAATACACGTGCCATCAGTGTTTCAAAGAATCTAGTAATGCACTCCAAGACCAAGCACATACCCATCAAATACCATTTTCTACGTGAACAAGTGCTTGAACAAAAGGTCCAGTTGGAGTATGTTCCCTCCAAAGAACAGGTTGCTAATATATTCACTAAACCACTGCCCAGAGACACATTTGAATATATCTGACGGAGGCAAGGCCTGCAAATACCAGGATCCTCCGACAAACATGCTTGTAAAACATACACCTCAATATACGCCAGAGTTTACACTTAAATTTGCGGAAGCTTGTTCCATGATGTTGTAATCTCATGATTTATAAAAACCATGCTTGGAATTAAACCCAATCCATAACTCAAATTCTTTCTATCTAAACCAATTCCAAGACAACAAAGCTTTTCAATCTGACTATACAAATGCATCTTAACCTTCTACCAATAAATTTCATTCAATTCCAACTCCCATCTTTCATTCTTATAACGCGAGGGTTTAAAATCAAAACTCAATAAAAAGGTGCGGCCCTGCTACCATTTCAATCTCACAACTGCTCAAATGAAATATTCATCAACATGCAAATTCATCAGTTTTGAATCCTTCCATTTAAAATCATTAGTTTAGATATGAATGGATTTGATCAAGAAAATGAACTTATGCCTTTCAACCTCACGTGAACATGGCAAACAACACTAATATCATTCGAATGCACAAAGCTACATGTTTCAACTAATCAAAGCACCAAATATATGTGCGCCCTCTTCCCTTTCAGTGTACCCAACGGTCTCAATTCAATTTCAATATTTCCAGTTGACTTTACCAAGCAATTCAATTTATTTAATACAGAGAGTGATGCTGTTCATACCTGTACACGCTGTCTCAAGACCGTGGCATAATATTCTTGCCCCAATATCAACTGAAGACTTTAATTCCTCCTTTCCAACGTTCATGCTATCAAAACATAATTGATTAATCCCATATAAATCTGCGCTTTGCATTGAAAGTTCTCAACGCTGTGTTGTTACCATTTCAAAACACATCAAAATCATTTTCTTGGCCGCACAGACAATTCGACTTCTTGTTGACCGTGTCCAGGCACACGACGAGAAATGACACAACCTTGAAATTGAGAATGGATCGTTCAATCACCCAACAAGATCCACAAACTAACAAATGCAATCTGGTCACGACTTTTTCAGAAGATCAATGCAGCTTCAAGGTGATTCGATCGATTCCCACGACGGCAGTATATTTCCACCTTCTAAACTCTATGATTTCGTTCTTCTTTGAGCCCTTCAGAAACATGATTACTATGAATGCCCACAACGATCAGGGAATCAAACTTTATTATGGCTTCTGCAAGCAATCTTTTTCTGTGACAATCAATTCATGTAAGATTAGAATTCAAAACCAAGTGCCCACGGAATACCGATCCATGTACATAGCCAGAACAATTCACAATTTAATCAACACAATTTCAAAGCTTGCTCTGTGTTCATTGCTGTGCAAACTACTTTGCCAATTTACCGCTCTAATCAGAGTATTTCACAACAATTTAAAACTGTATTTATTTAGATTTCAAACAGAGTTTGAACTGCAACTCTGCGCCTGAGATTTATCACAAAACTATTCATATTAACATAAGAATTCAACCCAGATTTGTTTCTGCTGAATTGAACTCAGACCTGCGCTGTCAATATATGTTAAATCACCATCTCTTTTGAATGCTAGCAATGGAACAGCAATTTTACTTGCACTGTGTGAAATAGATGATCGATTCACCGAAATATCATAAACTCGACTTCAGTCGACTATAATACCACATAGTCTGCAAGTAATCGACCCAAACAGAAACTTCACGGCAAGACTCGATTTCAACGCATTAAACAAATAGCAATTTCTGCTATTGAACGCACTTAGACTGACAGAATTTTACCATAGAGATTCACACAATCGGCAGATTCAAAATACTCCTTTTATGCAGAGTGTTAACGCCTTTTATGCACAGGTACTCTTCTCTTTGCAATTCAATCAAACTACAGGTCGATATTCATAGATATGCATTTAACATTGCCATATTAAATTTAACTCTTCCAACTTACATTTACAAATTCTTTCACGTTGGCACTATATTCAATCGACCGATACATTCATCCATACATATACTTCCATCAATAATTTATATACAAATCTGAAACATTGTTTTCATATAAACAAAAGGAGACTACTTACAAACTTATCTTTGGCCTGATATTCGACACTGATGGCCCTTTACAAACTGCCCGAAGGCATCCAATCAGAAAACCTTCTCACTCTCTACTCACACTAACTCACAATCTCCAACTATTTATACAATTTTAAAAGAAATCTAATTTAATGCTTTATCCCTTCAATTCCTCAACAAACCCTTAAATTTCTCAACATCCCTAAAAGATAGATTCTCATCCCTAAAACTTAGAAACTAATTCCAACTTAGGCTCCCTCATTAATTCTAAATAATCTAGAAACTAATTTCTCTCAAACAATTAATTAATCACTCAAAATAATATTAATATTTACATAAAATTTTAATATTTCTTCAAAACATGAAACCCCCTAGCTTAGGTAAAATACAAGGTGTTTTTCGGAGATGATGCTCCTGCATCAGACTCCCCATGTAAGAAAATTCATGACCACCTGGTCATAAGTGGATATTTCCTCCTGGATCCCAAATTTTATTTTGTAATCTTTCTTTGCTTGTCAATTGCTTTACTGCTGTTGTTAACTGTTGTTGTTCTCCAGGCTTCCATATTTTGTGTTGTAGTGCTCCACTTGCTCTGCTCTTGCAATCTTTCGCTGTCTTTCGCTTGTTGTCTTTCCTTTTCTTTTTTGCTGCTGCTGGTCTCTTCCGGGATTCTTTCGTCATCAGTCTTCTGATACTTTCAATCTCTTGGTCTAACAAATCTCCCGGTTGTTGATTTCTTGCTGCCTGTTGAGCTAAGATGGCTTGCTCAGTTTTTGCTTTCTCTATCTGTACTGTCACTTGCTGACTTCTTGCTTCTTTGCTTGTTTTTGTTCTGACTGCCACCCGATCATCCATGCCCTCTTGTCTTCTGGAACAGAAAACTTCTTCTTCCTTCATTTGACTGCTCAACTGAGCCAAATGTTCTTCAACTCCTGCAATAACACCTGCATTCACAAAACACTTGTTAGAACAAAAATCATAAGGCCTCAGTGCCTTTTCTCCCTTTGCCAGCATTTCAATATGTTGTCCTGAATTTTCCATCTCAACCAGCACATCAGTATGCTGATTCTCTCTACTCAAAGAATCCTCTGAAGAATTCTCAAGACTGTCAACCAGTCTTCCTCTCACATCATCTGCTTCCATGATATCTTTTTGCACTCGTTCACTGTACTGAACTCTTTCTTCTACCATCTCTCTGTCATGCTCCGAATTTTTCAACAAATATTCTAGCAATGCAATTTCTCTGTGACATTGCTGAAGCATAACATCACCATCACTTACAGTCCCTACATTCATACACAACTTGTCAGTTTGAAAACTACAAGTCTCAACAGCTTTAATCGTCGCTTCATATACCAGCTCTTCCAGCTGATCATCTTCTTTATTCACATGAACTTCCTCTTCAACAAAACTTGTAATCACATCACAACTGTCAGCTATAAAAACAGAAGAGTTCACATTATCCAGCTGATCTGGATCTGCCCAGTAATTCAAGAAATCGTCAATGATCTCCTCCTCTATTTGATCAATGGAAACCTCCTCTTCCAACTCAGCTGCTCTGAGTTGCGTACACTTCAACTGTACATCCATCATCTGCTCGAGCTTCTTCAGCTCTTCCATTAACTGCATGTTTATCTGTCGATCTCTTTTCTGTTGTAGCTTCTGCCACTTCACTTTCTTTCCCTTCAGTGGAAAGATCCATCCTCTATTATGGTTTTCCTGCTCTTGCAACCATTCCTCTAGTACCTGCAATTGCACTTTCATTACTACAATCTCTCTTTCTCTGACTTCTGCAGTCCTCTCATCGTTGTGGCATTCCTCTGAACCTCTTCTTTGATCCTCCATGATCACTTTCTCCATGAGTTGTTCACCCACTATGAGTTGTACTAGCCTCTACGACAGCAATCTCTTCTGTTGCCACTTACCTCACCAAGCCCTCCTCACTCAGTCTTTTGGTAAGTACTGGTTCACTAGGCTGTCTCTTCAACTCACCTTCTTCTTCAGGACACTGCAATTGTCCTCCTTATTCAGCCTTTAGCTGAATGCCAGGTTCAATGCCATCGTCTTCTCTGCAACCATAAACCTCAATCATAAATTTCAAATCAGAAAATCATCTCACCTGCCTGATCTCGTCCTCCATTCGCCTCTGTAATTTCCTTCACTGTAATCTTGTTCACTTGCAATTATGTATGCTGCATATCAGATTTAAAACTCTGATCTTCCTTTCATCATTCATCATACAGTCAAAAATACATTTCAGTTCTCATTCAGAAAATAAATATTTCAACAGAGCATTCCGGCTCTGATACCAAAAATTGACGCAGGCAAGGCCTGCAAATACCAGGATCCTCCGACAACCATGCTTGTAAAACATACACCTCAATATACGCCAAAGTTTACACTTAAATTTGCAGAAGCTTCTTCCATGATGTTGTAATCTCATGATTTATAAAAACCATGCTTGGAATTAAACCCAATCCATAACTCAAATTCTTTCTATCTAAACCAATTCCAAGACAACAAAGCTTTTCAATCTAACTATACAAATGCATCTTAACCTTCTACCAATAAATTTCATTCAATTCCAACTCCCATCTTTCATTCTTATAACGCGAGGGTTTAAAATCAAAACTCAATAAAAAGGTGTGGCCCTGCTACCATTTCAATCTCACAACTGCTCAAATGCAATATTCATCAGCATGCAAATTCATCAGTTTTGAAGCCTTCCATTTAAAATCATTAGTTTAGATATGACTAGATTCGATCAAGAAAATGAACTTATGCCTTTCAACCTCACGTGAACATGGAAAACAACACTAATATCATTCAAATGCACAAAGCTACATGTTTCAACTAATCAAAGCACCAAATATATGTGCGCCCTCTTCCCTTTCAGTGTACCCAGCGGTCTCAATTCAATTTCAATATTTCCAGTTGACTTTACCAAGCAATTCAATTTATTTAATACAGAGAGTGATGCTGTTCATACATGTACACGCTGTCTCAAGACTGTGGCATAATATTCTTGCCCCAATATCAACTGAAGACTTTAATTCCTCCTTTCCAATGTTCATGCTATCAAAACATAATTGATTAATCCTATATAAATCTGCGCTTTGCATTGAAAGTTCTCAACGTTGTGTTGTTACCGTTTCAAAACACATCAAAATCATGTTCTTGGCCACACAGACAATTCGACTTCTTGTTGACCTTGTCCAGGCACACGACGAGAAATGACACAACCTTGAAATTGAGAATGGATTGTTCAATCGCCCAACAAGAGCCACAAACTAACAAATGAAATCTGGTCACGACTTTTTCAGAAGATCAATGCGGCTTCAAGGTGATTCGATCGATTCCCACGACGGCAGTATATTTCGGCCTTCTAAACTCTATGATTTCGTTCTTCTTTGAGCCCTTCAGCAACATAATTACTATGAATGCCCACAATGATCAAGGAATCAAACTTTATTATGGCTTCTGCAAGCAATCTTTTTCTGTGAAAATCAATTCATGTAAGATTATAATTCAAAACCAAGTGCCCACGGAATATCGATCCATGTACATAGCCAGAACAATTCACAATTTAATCAACGCAGTTTCAAAGCTTGCTCTGTGTTCATTGCTGCGCAAACTACTTTGCCAATTTACCACTCTAATCAGAGTATTTCACAACAATTTAAAACTGTATTTATTTGGATTTCAAACAGAGTTTGAACCGCAACTCTGCGCCTGAGATTTATCACAAAACTATTCATATTAACATAAGAATTCAACCCAGTTTTTTTTCTGCTGAATTGAACTCAGACCTGCGCTGTCAATATATGTTAAATCACCATCTCTTTTGAATGCTAGCAATGGAACAACAATTTTACTTGCACTGTATGAAATAGATGATCGATTCACCGAAATATCATAAACTCGACTTCAGTCGACTATAATACCACATAGTCTGCAAGTAATCGACCCAAACAGAAACTTCACGGCCAAAGTCGATTTCAACGCATTAAACAAATAGCAATTTCTGCTATTGAATGCACTTAGACTGACATAATTTTACCATAGAGATTCACACAATCGGCAGATTCAAAATACTCCTTTTATGCAGAGTGTTAACGCCTTTTATGCACAGGTACTCTTCTCTTTGCAATTCAATCAAACTACAGGTCGATATTCATAGATATGCATTTAACATTGCCATATTAAATTTAACTCTTCCAACTTACATTTACAAATTCTTTCATGTTGGCACTATATTCAATCGACCGATACATTCATCCATCCATATACTTCCATCAATAATTTATATACAAATCTGAAACATTGTTTTCATATAAACAAAAGGAGACTACTTACAAACTTATCTTTGGCCTAATATTCGACACTGATGGCCCTTTACAAACTGCCCGAAGGCATCCAATCAGAAAACCTTCTCACTCTCTACTCACACTAAATCACAATCTCCAACTATTTATACAATTTTAAAATAAATCTAATTTAATGCTTTATCCCTTCAATTCCTCAACAAACCCTTAAATCTCTCAACATCCCTAAAAGATAGATTCTCATCCTTAAAACTTAGAAACTAATTCCAACTTAGGCTCCCTCATTAATTCTAAATAATCTAGAAACCAATTTCTCTAACATTTACAATTTCTCACAAATAATTAATTAATCACTCAAAATAATATTAATATTTACATGAAATTTTAATATTTCTTCAAAACATGAAACCCCCTAGCTTAGGTAAAATACAAGGTGCTTTTAGGAGATGATGCTCCTGCATCA
>APFE030980387.1:20351-60726 GCA_000404065.3 Pinus taeda
CGACTACCTCTCATGGAAATGGTCATACGTTTGAATGACTTACTTAACGCAGTTGAATCCCAAAATGATATCTAATATATGATCCTAGCTGCCAAGATAAAGGAACTCAATATTAAAACACTAATTTTGGCTCTCACAAGCATAGTCAATGCCTACTTAAAACGCCTTAGATCCCATAGGTTAAAAGAAGGGGGGTCATCCTGAAAAGTAAATTTACATGGATGCTTCCACAAAAAACCAATATTAATCAATAATACTAAATTCCACAGGGATTTGCAACTATCCCAAACCTTCTTAATGTAATCCAAAAAAGGCATTTTCCATAGAAGCAAGGTTTTGAAGAAGTGAAGTTAAACCTAACACCATGCCTAAAAAATCAACAAACATCTCCAAAATATATGCTTGACATCTTCATCATTTCCACACAAAACACAAACAACATATTTCATGCAATATATCTGCTTTATGAAGTATACTTTTGGTAGCCAAACATTGATGGAGCATAAGCCACCCCTAAATGTGCTTAAAACTCAAATTTGATTTACAAATGGATTGACATTTCCTTAATCCATTTGGAAAGATATGAGACACAAGATCTTAATTTAAATGCCTCCTAAGGATCGTACAACAAAAATCCATTGGCTAGGGTATGACAAACTGCAACATGAGATCTGAGATGTATGTTAGTTCTAGACTAAATGCTCTCATAATATGGTATACTAGGTGTATGTTCATACAAAAGCATTGTGATGGTATTTATTTCTTTCCATGTTGGAGGTATAGTAGGAGATTGATGTTGTAGGAAATCTTCACAATGCTTAAACATTCCATTCTTTTAATGGGAGACTTTCTCCCAATCAGGATTAGTTGGGATATAAGAGTTGTGTATCTTGTTATTGTACTATAATATGCATAGTTTATATTTTATATACAGTTATGGAAAATAATTCTAGTTTACTAACCATGATATAGTAGTTTATGGAAGGATTTACATGTTTCCAAATTATTTATTTATAGTATAGTTTCTCAACGATGGGTATGTAGTAGACAAAAGATGAAAAATGGGATTTTACTTGAATTATTATTTCTAAATGAGTAGAGTATAGGGAATTCCTTTGATGGACTTTAAAAAAGGTTATGCAAATTGTATTCTTCCTTGTTTTCGGTGAAGCTTTGTGGGTGAATGATTGAGATTTTCACAACTTATCAACACTAAATGACTTTACTATATTTTCTGTATGAATGTAGTTTCAAGTTAGTGCAAAGTCAATTTCTTTTAATTTTGACAATTAAACTAGAGATGTTGAGAATTCTAATATCATTTTTGTTGTTTTGTGGTAAAATAATTTTGCTAGATTAAATTTCCTAGCTCATGAATTTATTTTCGGGCACATCCACTACTCATCTTACTTGCACTGCTTGGTGTGATAAACTGGTTTATTGCCTGATTTTTTCTCCTAACTATTTGTTGGATTTTTAGGCCTTGACCCACATTCGAAGTTAATTAGCCAAGAAAATCCTTATACTACTGGCCCTTTCGCCAACAGTTCGCAGATCGTAGACTAAGGTCTCACCTGAAGTATTATCGAAGGGTGCTAGAACTAGGTTTCTGCACCCTTGAGATGTCTGAGAGGTTCGACTGGTCCTTTGTTTACTCCTCCACATAGGTGACTTTGCGCACCTTCCATTCCTGATACGCTACCTTCGCGTAGCCCTAACCGGGGGTTGTGTCATGCTTTGTGCTATTACCCGAGATCTTACTTATCTTCCTATCTTAATTAACTACCTTTTCATACTTGAATGTCTTATAGTTAGCAATACAAAGCATTCATCAATACAACGAATTCATATATGATCACACTGTAGATAAACAATGTATTTGCAAATTATATCCAATCATGTATTAAACCAGGAAAAGATATATAGAATTATAGAGAAACATCTCTTTATTGATTCTTCGAATGGTTACAGACTGGAACTGCCCTACGCACTTACTAGCAGGGGTCCACGCACTCAGATACGGACTACTGGGCCTCTACGCACTCAGCTATGAGCCTTCTCCTACTCTACAACCCACAGACACACTTTACACTTCGACTCAATCACTTAGACGTCTCATTCTTCTATTCTCTTTGTTATTCTTTAGTTATATTTTACACTTAGAGCCTTTCTCTACTTATACAATTCCATGGCCTATAGACCATGGGTAAGTCTATCCAGCCGAAATTACATTACAAAAATAGGGCAGACAACCTTGTGACTCTATTATGACTTCGCATTCTGCGCCCGCAATTCGCGAAGCTTTTACAAAAAACTTGCTCAAAACTTGGGCTTTATGCCCCAAAACATGCCTTGGGGGGATTCCATGCCCAACAGGCCCCCAACAAAAACATCCTGACTTGCCCTCAAGTCACTCTATTGACACAGAGATCTTTGTGCGGAGTCCATCCAATTGTTCGCCAAGTCTGGCAAGGTCAGTAGCAGACTGAGCTACTGCATACGTTGTTCCAAGACCTCTATGTCGGGAGTGCTTCTCTACATCTATGCCGGTATCCCCTGTATTTTTTTATAGTCCCGTGCTTTTGTCTATATCCTTGGAGCACAAACACTGTGCTTCTGCCAGTTAGCCAGATAGCTGGGCCAGTCATGTAGGGCCTCAAGTGGTTTCCATTCACTTTTCCTGGGAAAGGCTCTCCATTTAGTTTGACTAGCTATACAGTGCCTCCATCTATGACCTCCTTAACAATGTATGGTCCCAGCTAATACATTCGACACTTTCTTGGGAATTTATCAAACTCATTGTCATACAGTAGCACTAAATCATTCACCTTGAAGGTGTGCAACTTAATATGGTGATCGTGCCAGGCCTTCTCAGACTTCTTTTTCACCTATTGATGAAAGCCAGCTAGGAACCATTCCTCCTCGAGTTCTTCCAACTGCGCAAGTATTTCCTCCAGGGCTTCACGGTACGTTATACCTTTGAGCACTGTTATGCATAGACTAGGGATAATATACTCCATTGGCATGACAACTTCCACACTATAAACTAACCATAATGGTGTATCTCTTGTCAATTTATTGCATTTTGTCCTATAAGCCCATAGTACTATAGGTACGCGTAGGTCCCAATCACTCCACTGCACATTGCATACTTTGGTTAACACAGTCTCCAATATTTTGTTGAATGCTTCTACTATCCCACTAGCTTGTGGGTGATACTGTGTGTTTTTCTGATGATACACCTCGAACTCTTATGTTAGTGTGTTGATGGTTTCATTCAGGAAATGTGTACCACAATCAATCATTAACATTTTCTGACAGCCAAATTGAGTCAACACATGTTCAAACAAAAACTTCACAGCTGTGGTGGTCGTGTAGTATTTGAGCAGTTGCTCTTCCGCCTAACAATTCAAGTACTCTGTCACGGTGATGATGAATCCCACACCCATTTTTCCCTAAGGTTTGATAGGTCCTACAAAGTCAATTGCCCACTTTTTGAAGGGCTGCAGTGTCATTTGCGGATTCAAGGGCATCTCCTCCCTCCATGATGGTTTACCTTTCCTTTGACATATATCATAGGCATTACAGTGTGCTTTTGAATCCTAGTGAAGGGTTGCCCACCACAACCCTACGTGAAGAATATTTTTCATGGTCACTCGTCCTACATAGTGTCCTCCTGTAGTGCCCCCATGTGCTTCCACAAGGATCTAACTTCGTTCAAATTCAGGTACATACCTTTGGAGTATCTCATCATTTCCCATTTTGTATAGGTGCCCTGCAATGATAGAAAAATTAGCCATGTGCACCACCAATTCCTTCTTCTGTTGCACAGAGTATTTGTTCAGTGCAATCCCTACTATCAGAAAGTGGATTATATATTCAAAGTATATGTCTGCAATGCGCACAACAAAGAACTGTGCATCAGGTAATCCTTCCTCCAAACTAGTATGTTCCTCACCCATATCAATACCCGACAAGTGATCCTGTCCTCCGATTAGGCATCCAGGCTTTACCACAACCTCAAAATCATAATCTTGGAACAATAAGAGCCACCTACATATGTGCCCCCCCAACACAGGCTTATTGACCAAGTATTTTAGTGCAGAATGGTCTACATACATCTTGAAATGTCCTCCTAGCAAATAGTGTAGGTACTTTTGGAGCACGTACACCATAGCCAACCCCTCGTGCTCAGTTGTGGGATACTTTTTTTCTACTTTGGACAACCTGCAACTTGCAAACGCGATAGGGTGATCCAAGCCCTCTTCACCTTCTTGTGTGAGCACTGCTCCCAATGCTATACATGATGCATCCACATGGAGATGAAACTCCACATCCCATTTTAGGAAGACCAAGATTGGGGCAAAGGCTAGTTTCTCTTTTAGTACATCCAAGCTATTCATGCAATCATCATTCTAGGAGAACGTGACATCCTTTTTCAATAGTGTCTCCACTAGTGCGGTGATATGGGCATAGCTTTTGATGAACTTCCTGTAGTACCCAATATGTCCCAGGGTAGCACGCAAATGTTTAACACTTCACAGTGCTTACAAATTCAGAATTACTGCAATCTTGGTAGGGTCTACCATTAGACCATGTTTTCATACCACATGTCTCAACAGGTTCCCAAAGGGAATGAGGAACGTACACTTTTTGAGGTTCAACATGATTTGGTGTCACTGGAAAGTATCCATCATCGAGCATAGGCTTTCTAAATGGTGCTTAACCAATGCAAATACAGTCCAATCATCCAAATAGACCTCCAGGAATTTGTGGATATACTCTTTGAATGGTGTAACAACTATGCACGAAAAGATGTTCAGTGTGTTCTTTAACCCAAACAGCATAACAGTGTATTGAAAGTAGCCCCACTTAGCCACGAAGGTGGTCTTGCTCCTACCTTCTGGCGCGATTTTGATCTGGTGGTACCCTGAGAGCCCATCAATAAATGAATATGCTTCTTTCTCGCTGACATTTTCCAACACTTTGTCTGTGAACAAAGTCGGGAATGGGTCATGCATGCAGGTATCATTCAATTTCCTGAGGTCCATGTATATTCTTATCTCACCCTTCTACTTCTTCTCCTACACTACAATATGGCTTACCCTGTTGGATTATTCCACCAGCTCAATAATTCCAACTACGAGAATTTTGTCTAATTCTACGTGGACCTTTTCCTTGTACTTCGGATTCAAGCAGTAAGGCCTCTGTTTAACTGAATTTACGTCGGGTTATAGGGTGATCTTCATCATCCCTAAATCACCAACAATCCCCTTTAAATCTGTGATCTTGGTCGGGAATATTTCTTGGCACTCGTGGAGTAACTCAGCGACCTTATCCACCTTGGAATCATCCTAGTAGTCATTGAGCATTGCATACTTTGGTTCAGCCTCCATGCCAATGTTTACCTGCTTTGTTTTTACCGGCGTGGTAATGTCAGGGTCTTCAATCGATGGCCCTTGGACCTCGCGATAAACTTTAGTTTCATGAATGTTAAATTTGTGCGGATCTTCGTTATCTTCTTCAATGTTTACATTGTAATACTTCGGCATGCAGATCAGCTGGGTCACCCATTCAGGCTTAAACACTTCCATTGGTTCCTTGGGTATTGTAAAGATAACTGCTTTTACTACTTGTAGTGCATCATCAACAATATCCCACCAATTATCCTCAAACTTGAAGGTTAACAGGAATCCTCCACTCAAGATATCCCATTCGTTCATGCCATGGCAGAGCTCCATTTCTATATACCAATTCATCGGTATAATATCCAGGGTGTGACAGAATAGGTGCACCCACTTAGGTTGGGGCTCTTCCCCATAAACCTTTGTCCATTTCGTGAGGTGTTCACATGGATCATGCCATCTGTCATACTTGTCTTTTAACTGCATCTGAGGCTTCCCAAACTGCATGCACATCATCCTTCTACATTCGCACCAGTCCTCAAAACTTATTTGGTGTGTACCCCACTATCATGTGGGAGTAGCCCGCAGTACCCATTTTAGAGCGTCGAACCATTACTTTTATGTTACTTCTCTTTCAAATTTGTTCAGGAAATCATCAACCTCACTCCACATATCATACATAGGAAGATCTCTCACCTCTGTTGCTATGCAGTGCAACAACCTTGTCATCATGTCATAGTTGAGCATGGTTACCTCGTGTAACCGGTCCTACCATCGTTCGATCTCCTCATCAAAATATGATGTGCAGGAGCTTTCGTGCTCGCATGAGATTCAACCATCCGTAGTTGGATTCACCCAATCTTTCTCCTATGTGGTTATCTTGTAGATACAGTCCAGATCGTCATCATTGTCATAGTCAGGCACTGGCTCTATGTAGCATGATCCTTCTGTAGTGTCTAAAGGTACCACTACGCATAATGAATTTTTCTAAAAAATCATCTTGTGCTTCTTTAGATATATCACTCCATTCATGTCAGTGGCCCAATATATTCCTAGTAGCACGGGGTAGGGATTGTTGTCATCAACAATCTTTGTCACTTCGAAATCTGCTAGCATGCTTGCTCCTTCGATATCCATTATGATTCCCTGTAATCTCCCCATAGGTAGGATCTTTTGTTGGTTTTCCATTCATAGTTGGATACGAGACTATTGCAATATAGGCCTAACCATGCAATCCCATGCCTACTTTGGAAATATGTTCACGTCCGATCCTAGATCTAGAATCACTTGGTCCATCTCACATTCCCTAATCTGCATGGTCAATCTCATTTCCCTTCCTGTTCGAGTCATGTGCTTCCTGAGCTTCTCGACTACACGCGGTTCTCCTAGTGTTGTCCCAGTGCATCTAGTTAGTCCCAGTGCATCTAGTTATGAGTTCTTGCAGTGCTTTTACCGCCTTGTTGTCACGTAGCAGGTTCACGCATGTCTCCAAGAATGTAGTGATCATCGATGGGTCCATGTCCGATTCCTATCTGCCTTTACTTCCTGAAGTGGAGGCATCAACTAAGCTCCTCTTAGCTTCCATGAAGGTCTCCTTAACGTGCTCCAAACCAAATTCTGGTTCCTTTGTTGGAGCCTTGTGAACCTTGGTACTTTCTTCAGGGTACTTGCCTTTGTCATACCCTATCATGATACCACTCCGGAGCATGATATTTACATTAGGGTCTTCCTCGCATGGCTCAGACCTCACCATATGTAGGTTCTAAGTCAAGGGAGGTTGGAGTGATCCTTTATCGCATAACCTTGCTATCAGTGTGGGATAATCCTCTGTATCATGATCAAACTGCGTACAATATTAGCATGATGGTCACGTTGGATTCATACAATTCCGGGCATAATGTCCTGGCCCTCCACAATTGTAACATATCAGTTGTTCGCGACCTCTTCCTCGTCCCATTCCACCTCGGCCTTGTACGCACCCCTAAAATTTGGTTCACACCATCCCTGTGTTCTGGTCAAGGGGACGTGTTTCAGCCTAAACTCTATAGGTAGGAGTCCGATAAATCATCAACTCATAACTTCTATACAGAAGTTACAAAACAACTACTGTGAATTCTGTCTCTACTTTTGTAATACATGGCACTTATCTGTAGCATGCTTTCTTCCTATTTGATAAATTGTGCACCATAATGCAGGCATTGCACTTGGTGCTATTTGTGCCTCTAGACTCCTTCGAGGTAATTCGTGAACACTGGGTAGTGGTCCTTCTCGTGCCCCTGGCCCTTGCACTTTATGCACCATACCTCACCATGCACTTCTAAACTAGCCATCCTATCTTGTTTCAAACTTTACATCTCAAGGCACAATCTTTTCAACTGCACATGAATCTATTGGCCCCCAGGTTAGATCTTCTATCTGTGTCTCATGCAATCTCATTGTGACCTCCAAAGCCTCAACCTAAGTGGTTAGTCTTTGTTGTGACAACGCATTCCATAGATGCAGCGTTAATGGTGCTTCAAACCTTTCATGGTGTTTCCCATTTGTTAATGTCATGTTCACTTCATGAATTGTGCATTTCAGTCTTTGATCCAACTCCCATGGGGTTTCGCCTGGTAGCATTGTGATTTCATTGAATCTAATGATCGACTGGGCCTTCGAGTTTTGGCTTGCTAAATTCCTTATTTAGTGTAGCTTGGATACTTGTTATCCTTGCATTTAGATTGTCATTGGAGTGCTTAATGTACCAGGTCAGTGCATGATCCTGTAGAACGCTGACCAACATTTCCTTCTTTATATTGTCATTCGTGACACCCTATGCTTTCCATACAACTTTTATAATGAACCAAAACTGGTCTAGATCTTCATTCCCTACTCCCTTGAAGACTGGTAGCTTTATTGTGCTAGCCATACTGCTTCACGGTGGTGGCAAAGGTGCGATGGGCGAAGTTAGGGGTGAAGACTGTGAAAATGGTGGTGGTGTGGGTGGGGTGGTATGCACGGAATTGTCTGCTTTATCAGATTGATCACACTTCTTGGTGAGACCTTCGCAATCTCTTCTTCGTCTCCTCATGGAGGTGAAATCAAGAAGCTAGTCTCTAGTTCTATGCTACCTTCATTTCTGTAGATTCTCCCACTTCGCGTAGCCCCAAACATCAATTTATTCCCATAACCCACTTTTCACGCAGTAGCATTTTAATCCAAGTGTTCAATGATTTAACGTACTTACCTCATGGTCCCTTAAGGAAGTGTCATTCTTCCTCACTATAGCTGACTGAAGTATATACCACGAATTCGGTGATGGACCCCCTATGATTCTATTGAGCCAGTGACCAACAGTATGCACGATTTGATCTTTTGATGCTTCTAGTCTGTGCCCAATTTTGGAGTCCACAAAATAGGTTTGTCCAGTTTACACTTTCCTTAGCTATCTGATAGCTTCGCGATCCACTCATACAACTCAATAGGGAAGGATGAAAAGAAAATTTTGTGGATCTCTGGATATAAGTAACAATCTAACCACTCTTCCTTTGATAATCATGGATTCTTGTTTTCCTGGGCCGCGAACTCGTGAATCTTTATGTCCAACCGCTCTTCAATTCCTTTCTTTGTTAGATTCCATTGATACGACATCAGACATCTCTATGCAGGTCCTAATCCTAGCAACAGAACCATTTGTTGGCTTTTTGGGGCCTGACCTAGGTTCAAAGTTAATTAGCCAAACAAATCCCTGTTCTACTGGCCCTTTTGGTAACAATATGCGGAGCGCAAACTGAGGTCTCACCCGAAGTAGTATGGGAGGGTGGTAGAACAAATTTTCCACATCCTTGAGATGTCTGAGAGGTTTAACTAGTCCTTTGTTTTTTCATGTGCACAGGTGGCTTTGCGCACCTTCCATTCCTGATACTCTGCCTTCGTGGAACCCTAACCGGGGACTTTGTCATGCTCTGCGCTATTACCGGAGATCTTAATGATCTTCCAGTGTTAATTAACTACCTCTGCCTACTTGAATGTCTTATAGTTAGCAATACAAAGCATTCATCAATACAAAGCATTCATACACAATTGTGCAGTAAATAAATAGTGTCTTTGAAAATTATATCCAATCATGTATTAAACAAGGAAAAGATACACAAAATTATAGCAAAACTTCTCTTTATTGATTCTTCCAACGGTTATAGACTCGACTTGTGATGCGCACTCAGCTGCAGAGCCTTCTCCTAGTCTACAACCCACAGACATACTTTACACCTTGACTCAATCACTTAGATTTCTCATTCTTCTATTCTCTTTGTTATTCCTTAGTTATCTTTTACACTTGGAGCCTTGCTCTATTTATACAATCCCATGGTTCGTGGACCATGGGTAAGTCTATCCGACCGACATTACATTACAAAACTAGGGCGGACAACCCTATGACTCTATTATGACTTTGCGCTCCGTGCCCGCAATTCGTGGAGTTTTTACAAAAGACTTGATCAAAACTTGGGCTTTAAGCCCCAAAACATGCCTTGGGGGGATTCCATGCTCAACACTATTGATCCTTCATCATATCCAAATTTTCATTTACAAATGAACTATTGTGTATTTCACAAATAAACTTAGATTTTTTATACAATATAAGAATGTATCATTCAATTTGAAATTACAGTCATTATTGAAGGGTGAATATTACTTGTGTGCTAATTGTCATTAATTTCAGTCCCAGAATATTTGGATTTATTATTTGGCATATAATGATTCTTAATGTTAATTTTTTATGTTGAAATCTTTTGAGAATATTTGAATTTATTATCTAGCATGCAAATCAACCAGGAACATGTATTTTGCACCAAGATATTAAGGAGAATGGTGTTGCAATGGGAATACACATACAAAAAAGGAGAAAAATGGAAGATGAAACAAAATGCCTCTAACATAGGTTTGTGTTTCAAAATCCTTTCTTTTGTTTAGATTTCCACTTGGTGAATCTTTTCTATGTGCTTTGTTATTTATCTATAATTTTCTGCATTTGTTACATCGTCCTTCAAATGTTTCCTATCAGTTTTTTTATTTATCAAACAATGATAAATTTAACTTACCTTGATTTTTTTCCCACTATAATCTCTTCATCCTTTGCAGAAGAGGGAAATGTGGAACAAGAAAACCACAAGAATGATGGTGAAGTGGGGGTACATAAGCCTCTTAAGTTGACTAAGGTTGGATTAGCAATTTATGCCTATAATAATGAACAGTCAAAAACATACAAAGAATCAACCAAATTTTGTTAACTTGCACGAAGAAATGATCCATATTGTAAAGCCACTTGCGTTTATTGTAGTTGCGAGAAGAGATCCTACATGAGTAATGGGTGCAAGTCCTGTTAGGAGAGGACTTGGGAAATCTGACAGAAATATTGGGTTAAATGAGGCCAAGAATTTAAATCACATTCAAGACATATTGAAGGTTTGATTGATATTAATTACCCTTATCACTCCATGTAACCCTAGTCTAAAAATTTATTTGTGATTTTGATGAAATTTGTTTAAAGTTATAACTATAGGAGTCTAATTTTGCGATAAATAGATGTTGTAGGCTATAAGAGATGGTGAACATGATGGTACAGGCCTTTAATTTGAAGAAATATTAAAATTTATTTAGGGCGCTTCATTGTTGAAGCCTTCCCATCTCGAGAATGTAGGTTTTAATCCCGTACAGAAATTACTTGCATATTAATTCTAAAAATAGAATATAAACAATGGCGAGAGCATAACACATAAAAAAACTATACACAAAGATTTTCCCCTCGATCCCAAAACCGGGACTACCAGATTGATTTTTCATTATGTTCCTTTCAATGTTACAATACATATATACACATGCTGAAGCATGCATAAACCCCAATCCATTAACCCTAGATTAGAACATAACTGTAGTTCCCTTGACCGGATCTACAAGATACCATGGATTGAAAACCATCATGCCCAAAACCATGTGCGAAATCCATGCACAAAACCATAGGTAGGTCTTCCAACCTAATATAGGGTCCAAAAAAAAAAAATTCCCTAGGGCATTGCCCCAGACCTTGTAGAGTGGGGCTACCATGACCCTCAAACCCCCCTATGACCCCCCCACTGCGCCCGATGCAACAAAGAGTGGGCTTCGCCCCCCCTCTAACCCCCCAGTGTAACTACTAGGGCTAGTCATCTAAATAATATAACACAACCCAATAGAGAATGCAAAGCATGGAGAAAAACCTCAATCTATGAAGTTATACATAGATATTTCCAAACTCGTTCAATAAGTCCCATAACTAGGTATAATTTGTGATGAGAGTTCTAACTTTTATTATTTTATCATTAGATAATGTGGAGATGAACCTGGATAATCTATACTTTTGGACAAATTTTCATGTAGTTTTGAAATATAATAATGATGATTCAGATTTTGATATAGTGGTTTCTCTATTTTCTTACAAGTATTGTGCCTCAATGTATGAGAGAAGCAAAAAAATGGCATTTGTTGCTCTTGCATATAAATGTATGGGAGTGGCACAGATGAGGGTTGTTCTTTCAAAAAATTTGTTTAAGTAGAGATTCACATGAGATACATGCATATTTTTAGAATTCTCCACTTCGTAATTTGTCTAATCCTATATTTTTCTATCCTAAAAGTTGTTTATGTAAGAATACATCATGCAAATTAAGGCTTTCTAGTACCTTTGATTCTTCAAAATTCCATGCTAATAATGTGGTGAAGGAAATGTGTCCAAAGATGGTAGCCATATTCCCTATCCCTCTTACTCTCATTTTATGGTGAATATTGTTGACCTATAGTGTGCTTGAAACTCATCCAATGATTAATATAGTATCTCAAAATTACTCTTCGCCACCTCATTTATTCCTGCAACTGAAATAAGTGAAGTTGGTGTCGTGAGTTTGCATGGTTGTTGGTTCCTCTCCCTAGGCCTTATTTGAATCACATCGCCATTATTATCTTGTATTTGTATCCATACACCTTCCCACTCCTCATTTCATTTCCCTTTGTTTACCCATTGATCGTCCTTCTCTTCTGGTTTTTCTTGGGCTGATCTAAGGGTTTATTTAAGCCTACGATAGACTCTTAATATGTTCTTATATTCTCTCTGGACATTTTCCTCACTTCTATATAATTGGATGGACAATAGAACATGATTGAAAAAGGCTAAGACATCCAAATTTCCTACAAACTAACACATTAACGATTCATCTAGGTATGCCCCTTAAAAATGCTATTTCAAGTTTGATGTGAAATATTTTATATTTTATATGAAATCTATATTTGGTAGACTTGTTGTTGTTGATTTCTTCTGATAACTGGATTTCAACGATAATGAAATTTAATCCTTTTCCTTGTTTTACCAAGCTACATAAATATCCCTACTTATCCATTTTCCATATAATTTTTTAATTAATGGTGTGGTGAAAGATGAACTAGACAAAGTGATCATAACGGTAGAATATATGAATAATGGAATACGAATGAGTGCCAATTGTAAATGTGGATTGAGACAGTGAAGTGCAATAGTTTTATCTCTAAGGTATCACACTCAACATTAGCACTTCATTATTGTTCATGCAAGATGGAACCATGTTCAATCCTGATAGGAATGTATTAAGTCACAACTGGACTGTGGATTGAGACAGTGAATTAAGTACTCCATCCATGAGGTAACACACTCAGTTTTAGCTTTTGTGATCTGGATTTGAAAGAACTATTCAAACCAATTTTTTGTTATGAGAAAATTATAATACCCTGCCCAACAAGAAGATAACTCCTTTGCAATTTGATATGGTCAATGTTTTGTTGCAGCTTACTCTGGCCTCTTCATATCTACTAATGCAAGATGGAACCATGTTCAACCTTGATAAGAATGGGTTGATGGCCAATCATGTTCTTAATTGAGACAATGAAATGTGCTAGTTTTATCTCTAAGTTTTTTTTCGTATTTGATATGGCTTGTGGAAGTAGTCCATTTAAATTTTGCATTGTTTTCATGAGAAATAGGAGGATATTTTTGAAATTGAAATAAAACCTTTCAAATGTTGGAATAAACCATCACACTGAGTTTGATTACAAGAGGAGCTACAATATGAACATATGTTCATTGGTGAAGTAGAACAAAAGAATTTACCATGCCATTAAGAATATGGCAATCTAATGAAATTTATGTTGCATTTGTTATGGGAATATGATGACTCATAATATAATTGTTTTTTTTAATCCTAAGAAGAATACACTATCATGAATATTTTGATGAGCAATTTTAAAAAGATTTTGTACCCTGTATGCAGGTGAATTTAATTACAAGCTTTCAAACTAGACAAATTGATCATATTATTACAATATATGAATAATGGAAACACACTAAATAGAAACCATTAAATAGCTATGGCAATATATTAAAATCTTGTGCTAATTTTAGTTATTATTCTTTATATGACTAGCTTAAATTGTTTGTAGATTATTATGTATTATTACCTTATTGTGTAGGTCATGCTACAAGGTGTGACATTAAGCAAACTTTACTGAGTTATTCTTTCATAGGGGTTGTATGATTATAGATTTTACAAAGCTTATGTCATTATATCTCAAGAATTTTTTAAAAATCAATCTCTATATTTGCAATTTCAAGGACAGTCATAGCTCCTCAAATAATTCTTTAAAGGGTGCTAGCTCAATGGAAAAGGCTCTGTGTATTTCCCTATAAGCAAGAGGTTGGTGGTTCAATTCCATTGTGCCCTAACATGAATAAATCAATGATATTGTAGCCTATTCCTAATTAAATATTTTTTCTATTGATTTATTTCAATCGTGATATATTTTTTCAGACTCATTGTTTTATATTGTCTTTAAAGAGATAAAAGTGATATTGTATTGTCTTTTAATATAATATTTTGTTTTATTTAGAGATACAATATCTAGGATTAAAGACATTTTTTCTATAAATACAATATGTCTTTAATCCCAACTACTGTCTCTCAAGAGACAAAAATGAAATTGTCTCTAGAGAGACAAAAACAAAATTGTCTCTATAGAGACAATTTTTTTAAGATAATAATTTGAGACACCCACTTAGAAACAATATTTAAGACAATACACAATTTATTTCTTATCTCAGGTTAACACAATTTTCCCAAAACTTGTCTCACATATTGTTGTAAACCCCCTGTTTGTGTAGTAGTGGCCTCACTAACACCACATTGTATCAACACCACAGAGAATTGGGCTTCTAGCTTGTATTTCAAGTGTCGATAGGAAGAAGTGAAACATCACCTCAAAATGTCCAATGTTTTCGATACTATCCACACATCGCAAAAAGAATGAGAATGAGAAGTTGATATCGGTGTATCCAACACTGACAGATTATAATTGCAGTTGTGGAGGTCTACACATCCGCATAAGAAATAGATGAAGGGGATTGTTAAACCTTAATATGGGCATATATACTTTGTGAGGAAAATTAAAGCAATAGGGCTTCTCCATTCAATACTTTCCACCTTTTCCTTGATACCAAAAGCTAAGTCATAATACCATTCAAAATTATGTTTCCTACTACTTTCCCTTTCCATTCCATCCATTCCTCACCTATTGCATCCATCCTTTTGGTTTCCTGCAATTCCTTAGGGGCTTCAATCATGAATTCCAGTTTCAAAAAAAACATGAACTTGGAAATTACAGATTGGGTTCCACAGTTCTATGGTTGTCATCATTGGGTAAATTTCTTTCCTTGTCATTGTGAGACATCCTTCTAGATTCCTAGAATATTCTTGAACTTGACAAATTGTTGGAAATAGTTACTACTCTTGCATGTAGAGCATTCTATATTTAGAGTATGAGTTAATTGAGTCAAGTGTGTATCACTTCAAGTTCATTCTATATTTGTAAAGGTTAAATTAACATTTGTTTTCATATTGAACTTAGTAGTAGCTGATTTTGACATAAAAAATATAAATACCCCATATTGGGTTCATTATAATCAAGTCAAGTTATAGTGATCAATAGAAGAGTAACATCTCATATTTCTGTATGTGTGAAAGTATGCAAACAGAAGAGCCAAGAGCCACTACTACACAACATGGTTATTTAAGACATTTGTGTAAGATGAAATATTATTTTGTTCTTAAGTCCTTTTAATTTCCTTAAATTAAATTGTCTTAAATGAAATTATAAAGGAAAAGAAAAAACAAACTTAATCTATGAGTTTGGTGTCATTCTTACTCCATTGTTTCGTCTTAAATCATTCTTTTTAAATTAAATTAAAAGGCAAAAGGAAAAAAAAACTAATTCATAAGGGTATGCTTATTATCTATAACATCCACCTACCACATCTACCCAAGAAACCATCCAAATGGGGTAAACATGAAATGAGAGGCTACTATGATATGATTTGACCTCCTAATTCACGTTAAGGAAGTGGAACCGATGGAAACACACCATACAAACATTCAACATCAAGATTAGGACCCTCAGGAAATAATCCAAACTTTCTGCCAACTAGCCCCTGGGTCCCACTAACCTTTAGGAGCACTAGACATGCTCTCATGTTGTGGGCATGCCAGCATCCAGGGACCTTTGGACTCTCTCACGGTCCTACAAGCCAACGTCTAGGGAATTTTTTGCATAGTGCTGTGTTAGCGTCCCTGTGATTTGAGCCACTTTTTCATGCCTAGAGCCTAGGTCACTTCCTGGAATATAATGACATATTCAAAACAGTAATATAATAGGGAAATGATAGTGCAAAATAAATTACTTGAATTATACCTTGACTAGACTGCTACTATCCATGCGAGGCATTTCGCCAAACATATCATGAATATGTAATCTACCGGTGTCAATAATAGATCTCAACATAGGGGTCTCATACTCAGTTGAGAATCACTAAGAAACATTGATTCCTCAACACATTAACTGCCATTTCATCAATTAGGGCATAGCTACATTGTCCATTCATTTACAAGTAAAAACATAATGAGATTTGTACATGGCTACTATCGTAAAATATATATATAACCAACATAAGAGCAACAAAAATACCAATGAATCATAGCCATATGATCCACATATAAACTAGTGTCATACTCATAGAGGTACAAGGAGACATAACCTAATACTGATAATGAAAAATCCAAATGTGGGATGGGACTTCCACATTCCACCTGGCCATAGAACGGCTGAACCAAATCTCTCTTCAACCATTCACCCCCATGCCATATTCTAAGCATGAATGTGGGATCTCATAAAACACATAAATCCAAAAGCATCTAGGGCTTCCAGAGCCCAACCACCTCAACCCATCAAACATTGATTCCACCTCACATTCAGACATCACCAAAACCATCTTCAGATTGGTTTCTATCCCAACCATCTAGGGCTCTAGAGTGTTTGTTCTAATAAAGACTCTAGGACTAGTAACGCAACCCACAACTACCACCAGGCTTCAGAGCATTTGTCCAGCCAAGGCTCGAGGACTAGTAACTCAACCCACCAAGGGCTCTAGAGCATTTTTCAAACCATGGCTACGAGACTAGTAACTCAACCCAATTTGTTACAAGGCTCTAGAGTGTTTTTCCAACCAAGGCTCTAGGAACTATTAACTCAACCCAAGCTAAGGAAACATGAGAACCAACAGAAACAAAACAAGGAAATAAACCCACAATCTCCACGTCTATCCAGGAAATGTAAAGGGTATGCAATCCACTTTCAATCCAAACAATCCTTCATGCCAATGACATATCATGACCAATAATCCACATGCGTATGCCATGCATGCCAAAAATAGTGAGGAAAAAATATATGCAACTTGGTACCTACAAGAAAATCTGAAATGTAGTTGTTGATCCCGATGTCCTCTTGTGATTTCTTGCTCTTCCTTTACCTTCTTTCTCCAAAAATCCCAATATGCCATAAACTCCAAGAGTGCTCCAAGAAAACCCTAAGTATCCAAGATTATGAGAGAAAGAGAGAATATTGAGAGAACTCCAAAACTCAACTTACATAAGGTTTCTAAATGATCCTCATACGCCTTTTTATGAATGGGGCCTCTATTTTCTTCATTTTCCATTTTTTTCGTTCATTTCCTCCTCACATGCAACATGTGACCTTTCACCTCCCTTTTCTCATAATTTCCTTTATTTTCATAATTAAATGTGCCAAAAATTCCATTTTTCCATTCCAAAGTCTTAACCATTTACTTTGTCAATTTCCTTAGCCATTAAACAATCAAATGTGGTCCCCATCACTAGGGTTTTTCCCAACATTCATCTTGGAATAAGTGTCCCATCAACTCTGGTTATTATTTTTCCTTTATTAACTTTTATTACATGAAATTTTCACTCCTTGGTGTTCAAGAAAACCTATAGCCCCAAAACTACTATAAGAAAAGCATACTACTAGTGGAGATTTATAACTTAGCTCGATGCAATAGTTACAATGACTAACCTGTTGAGAAGCAAACCAACATGAAAACATAATAAACATAACATCATAATGACGTGACACTCATACCACTTATTGGAGCTTTATAACATAGCTTATGGTGGTATTTACATCCATATACAACCATGATGGAATCATGTTGTCTCACTATCCTCATAAAACCTGTGCCAAAGTACATGGAGATGACCTCCCATTTACTCTCTAGAATCACAATCGGTTCTAACAATCCACCTCCATGTTTACACTCTCACATCACATGCTCAGAATCAAAACACCTATCCACAAACTTTGCTACATCCCTCTTCAGCTTCATCGAATAATAAAACCTCTTTACTGTAGTCAATGTGTTTTGATAACTTGGGTGACCCGAATATGGTTTTGCATGAAAATCCCTCAAGATCACCTTCTTGAGCTCATTGCTATCTAGCAGATATATCCTGTATCCAAATCTAACCAATCCGTCTGTCATAAGGAAATAGTCCGCATCTTGTGCACTTGCACCTGTACCATTACTTGT
Organism: Pinus taeda; assembly: GCA_000404065.3. Taxonomy (NCBI): domain Eukaryota; kingdom Viridiplantae; phylum Streptophyta; class Pinopsida; order Pinales; family Pinaceae; genus Pinus; species Pinus taeda. The sequence goes on from APFE030980387.1 coordinate 38,727, forward strand.
ACATGTACTTGCACTATCACCTCTACTTGTACTACCACCTATACCTATACATGCACTCTACTGCAAATTATACATAATCTCCATATATCTAACATCATGTTGGCCTACCTATGAGATCCTATCCTGTAAGTCTGTCCCATAGGAGCTCATAGCTGCTAATTGATTTACTTGTATTCACCTGCTAACATAATATGTCACCCTATTTTCTTTACCTTTGATATATATGATCTCGAAATAAAAATCACTGATCGTAGCTAACCATCGAGCATGCCTACCATTCAGATTCAATTGGTCAAATAGATACCACAAACAATTGTGATCAATCATCAATGTAGACCTCTTGCTTACAAGATAGTGTCTCCACATCTTCAATGCATGTATAATTGTTTCCAACTTAAGATCATGTGTGTGATAGTTTTGTTCATGCTCATTCATTTTCTGTGACTCATAGCATATCACATGTCCATCCTGCATAAGGACTCCAACAAGTCATTTCTTGTAAGAATTTTTTCATAATACAAACCCTTTGTCCAAATTTGCAATCTTTAACACTGGTGCATGTGTCAACAACTCCTCTATCCATTCAAACTTCTTACGTTTCCTCTGCAATGATGTGGTAGGATAAGAAATCTATGAGAAGTTCTTGATGAACCTCATATAATAGCCTATCAAACCCATAAAATATCTCACCTCATCTACATTTTTAGGAGCTACCCACTCCATGATGGCTTTTATCTTTTGTAGATCTACTATAATTCCCTCCTTACAGACAACGTGCCCCAAGTAATGGAACTCAATTTGAAATAAAGTACACTTGTAGAGCTTAGTATGAAACTAATGATATCTCAACAACCTCAACACAGCTACTAAATGCTCAACATGGTCTTCATCAATTTTAGAATATACCAATATGTCATAAATAAACACAATAACAAAGTTATCCAAATATGGACACAACACACTATTCATCAAGCACATAAATGTAGCTAGAGAATAAGTTAAGCCAAATATAACTACAACAAGCTCATAATTCCCATACCTGGTTTGAAAATATGTCTTGTAAATGTCCTACTCTTTGATGTGTAGCTAATGATATCTAGATCTCAGGTCAATCTTCGAGAACACCGTTGCTCCCTTCAACTGATCAATCAAGTCATTGATCCTCAGAAATGGATACATGTTCTTGATGGTCACTTTCTTCAACTTCCTATAGTCAATGCATAATCTAAGAGTACTATCTTTCTTCTTCACAAAGAATACTGGTCCGCCCCATCGTGATAGACTTGGTCTAATGTATCCCTTGTTGAACATTTCCTTCAACTGCAACTTCAACTCTGCCAAATCAAGTGTGCCCATCATATAAGTTTCTTTTCATGATGTAGCTGTCCCTAGAACCATGTCAAAAGAAATATCTACTTCCCTATGAGGTGTAAACTCTATAATCTCCTCAGGAAATACATCCTTAAACTCCTGTAAGACTGGGTTCTTTCTCAACACATCTACATCCACAATTTCGTTACCCTTGTCACTAAAAATGTGAATTTCAAATAACACACACCCTTTCCTATGGTTTTGCTTTTCTTACATATTTGTTACCATCCTAACTAATGTGGATTTCTTCTTTTCCTACAAGACTCTTGGTTCCCAATTGTCATCCACGCACTCAATTTCTTTGTCATAACAATCTACCTTGGTTTTATGAAAGTACAACCAATCAATGACCAACAACATATTGTATGATCCAAATGGTAATACATTCAAATGTGTTGTGGTAGTCATACCATTCAAATCAAATGCATAAGCTCTTACCCGATGGAGAACTCGCTTACTTTTAACTGTAGCCAACTACACTAACCAAGATTATGCACGCAATTCCTTACTCAAACCACACTTATCCACCAAGTCAGCACTAACATAGCTATAATTATATCCAGGGTCAATGAAAATAGAAATAACTTGATCACAAAGATTACCATCCATCTCAATGAGAGATGTCTGATGGTATGTCTGCTTATTATCTAATGCTTCATAAATACGAGGAATTCCCTAACCAGCATCCCCAATAGTCTATGCATCATGTGCACTATATATATGAGGCCTACCATCCTGATACTATGGACAATCTCTCCTATGATGACCCCATCCACAAGTCCAATACTGCACAGGCTCCGTATTCTGATCCTCAAATTGATGTCATTATCATCTATCTGAACGACTTAACTTCTTAGATGGTGCAAAATTCTCTTTATGATATGTACCCTGAGGTCTTTCTCATTTATTGTCCCATTTTCTTTGTTTCTTGCATTACCTTTCCAATCTATCTTAGTCTTAGATCTGCACTTCAATTATTCATAGCAATGCCTTAGCTTTTGAATGGTCTCCTCCAATGATTTAGGCTCATCAAGCTTAATCCTATATTTGAATGCAACCATTAATCCACTAAAGACCCTCTGAATCTTAGCCTTCTCCTTCATGAGATATGGTAAATACCTCAGTATCTCCAAGAACCTACTAGTGTACTCCTCATTTGTCATCGATCTCATCATTAGCTCATAGAATTATTTTCCCCTGTCATCAAAGTACCTCTTCAATAGATAATTCTTCTTAAGTAGCTGCTCAAGTTCACTCCAAGTCAAGTATTCCTCATGAATTCACCTGACATTCTTCACATGTTCCCACCAAATATCTACTTTACATTTGAGACTTAATCTAGCTACTTTGGCTTTCATGCTCTTTGAATAATCATGAAACCTCAAGAACTTCCTCATGCCAAGAAACCATGCCTTTACATCATGTGGTTTCTTCATTGCTCCATCAAAAGTAGGTTCCTTTTCTTTCTTAAAGTTGTATCGAAAGTATCCCCTATCACTCCTCTTGCATGAATGATAATGGTGAAAATCATAGTTCCTATCTGAATCAAAACTAGAATAATACCTGTGTTTATCCCTTCTCCTCTTCGAAGTGTCCAACAATGTACCATCTCTAACCATGTCACCTCTATCTGACCTATGACCATCGTGCGACCTACTGCCACATGCCCCATTAGTTCTTTCCTCTTACTCATAGCTAATTTGATGTGGTCCCCATCACTGTAAATCTGACAAACTCTGACCTATCACTGCATTTACCTCTACTTGTTTCTCCTGTATTTTCATGATTCTATCATTATCTGTGTCGCAAATCCTTATTTCTTCCTTTAATATTCTCAATGTATATACAAAATTGGAATAATTCCCAACAACATACTGCTCATTTTATTCATAGGGAGAATCTTTGTAGTTTACCATCTTTCGAGCCATTTGATATTTCTTCATGTAAGGTATATCATGTCAACTAAACCAAATCACAATAAACCAACGTACCTCAGTATAGCTTGGGGAGGATACCTTTTCTATAAGATTAAGAAATCAACATGAGACATGTATAACATAATCATGACAACATATACAAACATAACACAAATATATAGCCATGCAACCATCATTTTAGCTAATGCACTTGACCACATGCAAACATTAACATGCATAAGTAATGTGTAGCCAACCACACACATGCATAAACACATGTAATCAAGCATAAACTAACAATGCTTGTAACCAAACCTACAAGAATGATGCATGCAACCAAGCATACAAAAATGTAAGGAAAAATAAAGTAATGTAACAAAGCATACAAAATGATACACGTAAGAAACATATAACAACATGTAACCAAGCATACACTCATGATGATGCATCCCATAATAACAACATCAACTTCCACATGGTGACATCACTACAACCATGACCAAGGTTATGAAAATGAAACAGTCACATGGAATGCAAGTGTAAAAGGCACACATGAAACTGACATGCATGCATAACCAAAACACATCCCATCTAGTCGGAGGTGTGAACCATGCTCTGATACCACTCTGTAACACCCTCCTCCCACATCTACCAAAGAAATTGGCCAACTAGGCTAAACATGTGACAAGAGACCACTTGATATGATTTGACCCCCTAAATCACGTTAAGGAAGTGGAACCGAGAAAACACACCATACAAGCATTGAACATGAACACTAAGACCCTTGGGAACAAATCCAACCTTTTTGCCAATGAGACGTTGGGTCCCACTAATATTTTCTACCAATTGACCTCAGGACGATCTCATGCTATGGGCATGCTAGTGTTTAGGGACCTTATGATGCTCTCATAGGCATCCAAGCCAATGCCTAGGGCCTTTCTTGCACAATGTTGTGCCAACGTCCCCGAGATTTGAGCCACTTTTTCAGACCCAGAGCCATCGTCACTGCCCATAATAGAACGACATCTTTAGAACTGTAAGATAATAGAGAAATGATAGTTCAAAAGAAATTACTTCAATGAGACCTTGATTGGACCCCTACTAGCCATGATAGGCATTTCATCAAATATATCATGAATATGTAATCTACAGGTGTAAATAACATATCTAAGCATAGGGGTCTCATACTTAGCTGAGAATCACTAAGAGACATTGATGCCTCAACACATTGACTACCTTTTCATCCATTAGGTCATAGGTACATTGTCCATTCATTTACAAGTAAAAACATAATGAGATCCATACATAGCTAATATCATAAAGCATATGTATAACCAGCATAATAGCAACATAAATACCAATGAAATCATAGCCATATGATCCACATATAAACTAGTATAATACTCATAGAAATATATGGATAAATAACCTCATATTGATAATGCAAAATCCAAACCCTAGATGGGACTTCCACGTTCCACCCGAATGTAGAATGGGTGACCCAAATATATCTTCATTCATTCATCCTCATGCCATATTCCAAGCATGAATTTGTAATCTGATAAAACACATCAATCCAAAAACATCGAGGGCTTCTAGAGGCCAACCACCTCAACCCATAAAACAATATTTCCACTTCACTATCATACATTACCAAAACTATCATCAGATCGGTCTCTATCCCAACCATCCAGGGCTCTACAGAGTTTGTTCCAACCAAGGTTCTAGGACTATAACTCAACCCAGCAAGGGCTCTAGAGCATTTCTCCAACCAAGGCTTCAGGACCAGTAACTCAACCCATCTACTGATAATAGTTGTGTATGTGGATGACATAATATTTGCTAGCAATGTGGAACAATTGGGGCATCAATTTGAAAATTTTATGCAAATAGAGTTTGAAATGTCCATGATTGGAGAACCATACTTATTTTTGGGTATGAAAATTACTCAGTTTCCACAAGGAGTGTTTATATTCCAATCCAAATATCTCAAGGAAACTCTGAAGAAATTTTGAATGGAAGATTGCAAACCTGTCAACACGCCCATGACTGCAGGTTGTAAATTGTGCAAAGAAGATGGAACACCACTGGTAAGTCAGACTAAATACATGTCAATGATAGGAAGCTTACTATATTTGATAGCTTCATGGCCAACCATCATACAAGCAGTAGGGATTATGGCCATATTTTAGGTTTTCCCGAGAGAAAGTCATGGTACTATTGTTAAGAGGATCTTCAAATATCTTCAAGGTAAAACATACTATGGGTAGTGGTATTCTAAGAATGAATATTTGAATTTTAAGGCCTACACAAATGAAAATTGGGCTAGAAATCTTGATCAGGGGAACAATACTTTTGGTGCAACTTTCTTTCTATGTGAATTCTTGGTGTCGTGGGTCAGCAAGAAATAGGGCTCTATCTCTTTATCGACTGCTAAAGCAGAATATATTGTTGTTTCTACCTATTGTACACAAATTCTATGGATGAAGAAATACTTGAAGGATAAAAAGGTAGAGATGTCTTATCCCATTCCAATAATGTGTGACAACATAAGTGCAATCAAAATCTAAAAAAATTCATTCATGCATTCAAACACCAATCATATTCCTATCAAGTATCATTTCTTGAGGGAACAAGTTGCACCCAACATTGTCAAACTTCTATATGTACCCACTAAAGAGAAACTAGAAGATATCTTTACCAAGCCATTGGAAAGGAAACCATTGTAGTATCTCATGAGGCATATAGGGGTTGTGACTCCTCCCTTCAAATGACTTCATTTCGGTAGGTGGTGGCAGCTACTCAATAGGTGGAATTATTGGGAGATTATACTGCATTGGTTCAGGGGGAGTGCTTATGAAGTATTATTTGTCACTGATGTAAAAGGGGGAGAAGATTGGAATCGAAGCAGACCATGCCAATATTGAGTGGATCTTGGGCTGTTTGCATCAATGCCAAAGGGGGAGATTTTTGAAATTTGAGAGCTAGTTGTGTAAGTATTGGCATGGATGTCAAACAAGGGTTAGAATGATGGTTGGGTGTTTGGACTACAGGAAGAGAAGTTTGTAGTCACTTTCCTTGTAGTAGAAGGACTCAAAGTCCATATCAGACCCTCTCCATTGGAAAGTTCTCTCGAAGAGCTTTCCAGTGATATACAAAAGTCCATAAATGGATTCATGGTTCAAAAGTTATGGCCTCTTGAAGTTTAGGGTCTTGAAGCTTTAGGGAAGAATATCACAATCAAAGGTCAATGATCAAGCCATATTGATGATCGCAATCAGAGTTTGACACTTGAGCACATTAGTGTATCAATGATTGCAATCCGAAATTAGAGGTCGGGAAGACACACTATATCACATATCGAAAATTTAGAGATTGGAACATTCCAAGTGAAACACCTTTGAAATGTTGCGATATTGTTGAAATTATGATTGTGGTGGAACCTAGCGGATCGGTACATGCTTGTAGGCTAATTGGGGATCGCACATTAGAAATTTCCAAGGGTGACCCTTCATAGAGTTGTGATATGCTAGAACACAAATTGTGTTAAAAATCGCTAGGGAGGCCAACGAGGAATTAACAAAGGAATTCATTGAAAAACTAGGCTAGGCAAGGCCTCTTTCTCTCTCCTCTAACAGGACACATAGCACTGTCCAGTGGGTTCTAATCAGGACACAAGGTAGCAGGAGATTGATCCCGATCAAGACACACGACAACATCTAATTGGTTTCGATAAGGGACAAGTGGAAGCTGATATCATCATGATGTGGCAGAATGGAGGGACACATGGCAGACAATTTTGACCACTTTGGGTGGCCTAATGATTCATATCTGAGTGACATATGTGACCACTTAAAAAGTGCCACATGGTAGTGTGACCTCATATTGAAATGTCTAAAATCAGAGGTTGGAGTTGTTTGGCACTTGGTAACATATGAAAAAGGTCGATAAGTGGGGCTCTAATGTGTTAAATGCATGGTCATGAGTCTTTAAGCGCTTCGACATAGAATTGAGGGTGCAAAGCTTCTACAAAGGATAAAAGGGCATCAACAAAACGTTAAAGGGCTTTGCACCTTAAGGCTAAGCCTCAGGTCATGGCACCTAGTCCTATGATGGAATTCTAGTAGGAGGTAATACAAAAGGGGCTAGACATAATTAGAGGTCGGCAATCAATAGTCTCTGAGTGTTGCACCACTACACAACACTATGATGTAAGAATGCCGATATAATAATAGAAGGAGCCATTAAAGGTGTATGAGTCATCAACTTTAGTTTTCAATGTAGATCAGTAATGTTGGTGGTTGAAGACCTCCTATGCACACTTTGTAGATGTAAATGAAGAATGAAGATGCCATGCAGAGGTACAACTAAATCTCTATGAACCATAAATAAGCATGAGGAGTATTTGTGAAATGTGCTGGGGGGGGGGGGGGGGGGGGATTAAATACATAGCATGAAGAGCCATGTAGTGAGAGATAGAAGTCATCAAAGCCCATTCTTATGGATTAATGCAACGAAAGAATTGAAGAAAGCATGAAGGAGTAGAAGAATGGAGTGTCATGCTAGGGATACATGCTTGGGTTGTGATGACGGTGATAGTGGATACAATGATCTTAGTGAAGCAGAGGAACAAAACACCAAAATTCCATTGAGCTAAGTGGGGAATTGAAAAGATGTGTGAATGTTTTGAGCAGTGAGTGAAGAGCATAGTTGAGCACCTTAGTGGACTTGGCCTATGTGTGTAGCAAAAATGACAAGCGTACAATATGGAGTATGGTGAGAGTAGTGTTTGTGTGAAATAAGTGAAGAGACATTGGAAATGAATGCAAAGTGTATAGGAAGTGTTGTTGTGAATAGCAAGAGGAGACCCATTGTAAGGGAACATTAAAACTAAAGTGCAGAAGTTGAATCTACAAACAACTATTTACTGGTATTTTACTTGTAAAATTATATGCCCTTGTTTTCATTTTGAAAAGTATAGGAAATAGTAGAACAATGGCAAGGGAAGGTTGGTGCCTACATTATAAAGATGTTGGTGCCTCTTGGAAAGTTGGTGATTGCTAAATAAAGGAGGTCAGTGACTCCCATGAGTGGGTGCTCACAAGAAAACATATGTAATTAAGTGGGTGTTTAATTTACATCATAAAGCAAACAATAAATTGGTGGTTTTTCCCTCTGGGTTTCCACGTGAAAACATTGTGTCAAATGTGTGTTTATCATGAGATTGTTATTTTAGTATGTGTTTTTGAAATATTATTGATTCAGTGTTTCATGAATGAAATCTATCACATGTGAAAGAACATAAGAAGGGACTATAAGCATAGTAAGAAAATAAAAATAAGAGTTTCTTAAATTACTGATTCACCCCCGCCCCCAAGCAATTTCTTATTTCAACAGATATAGGTCTTCCTTTATTAAAGTCATCAAAAGGAATCACCCATAAGTATACCTATAATGAAAAATCCTTACTATCAAAAGGGTATGTAAGGATGGCTGGTAAAAATATATGTGGTAGCTTAGGCAAACATAAAATTGGAAATAGTTTTGGTGAAAAGGAGGTTTAATTAGTTTTTTGAGACAATATCAAATAATGTTACAAGATACAAGCATCCATAATTTGACATGTCCCTATTCCATATGATAATATAACACTATAAAAGGATACTTCCTCGTTTAAATCTTGAGGTGGCTACATTGGATCAAATATTTCACTTTAGAAATGTTGTGGTAAGGATGATATTCTCGTGTTCTCAAGTGCTCCCAAGAAGAAAACTTGCCTCAACGTTGGAGGAAGATGTTACCCATAATATTTAGGGGTAACTTTGAGTGGTCCTGAATATATTTCTTCAAAATAATGATTTTGTTGTTGCATATGGAGCTAGATTTACATTTGAATCTGTTGAAAGTGTGAGGATACTGAACCAGATACATGACATACTTAAGTCACAAACAATAAGTTACAAATAACAAAGGGATTTTTTATCTCCCTTTGTCTAGATGGAAAATGAATAAGAAGGTTGCATGCCATAGGCCAAAATTATAGGTTAATTAGGGTATGTTGGATGCAAACTTACCATATGTTTTCATGAACTTCTTTTAAGATAAGGGATCGTGTGATCCAATTTACTCCAAGTATTTCACATGTCTTTGGGTGAAACTCTTCATCTGATGCTACTTGAATCAATTGTTTCAATGAAAATGGTATATGGTAATGCTAAACCATGCTATGATAAGGTCTTAGAATAGTGCACTTCTCCTCAATCCTAGAAAATATCCGTACATAGTCAACATTACAAGGTATGCCATTGTCAATAAAAAATGAGTAGATAATATCCTTTCCCAAAGACTCACATGCGGGATTCTCGTGTATTTTCATAAGAAAATAATTGCAATTATGTGCATTATATGAATGCAGGAATGCATAATTAACTAAGGACACGAATGATGAACCTAAAACTTAGTAATAATCAGATCCTTAAAAAAAGACACCAAGATTACCCATTTATAGTACCCAATGAAATGGTAGGTAATAGGGTTGAACTTGGACAAAGTTGAACTTCTCCTTGAGGTTCATCAACTTTCAACTTTAAGGTTCAATTTCGATGATTCCCATGACTTTGATCCAACATATGTGGCCATACAAATATTTGGCCTCACATCAAGCTCGCTTCAACATTTTATAATACCAAATAATATGTTTAATTACTTCCATAACACCAAAAATAAATTAAGTGTGGGGACAAAAAGGTGTGATAAAATACTAACTGGAAACTCATGAACTAAACATCATGTAAAGAAGATTTTTTTAATTTGACGGGGGGTTGTAGAGAACCTTAAGTTTGTAGTGCCAAGTCGAGAGAATATATTTAAGGTTTTAGGATTTGTGAGCTTCACATCGCTCTACAATGTTCGCATCAATCATTAGAAATCATAGCTATATTATATTTCTAGAAGGGTTTGGAATGATTCCACTTCTAATCCTTCCATCAAAATAATTTTATCCACATTAGTTGCTTTAATTTCCCTTTAAGTTCTTTCCAAGACATCTCTATCCTGTTATCTTTGTTGGAAGGATTATATAAGTACTTGACTATACTAATCCTCATTTTGAGTGGGTGAGTGGTGAGAACAAAGGGATGCATGAAGAATATTTCAACAATTCCTACAAGCATTAATGACCACCAAATATTATTGGTCATTAAAATAGAGCGATGTAACAAATTAATCACCCTCTCATCTTAAGTATGGCTAGACAACTCCTCAAGATTTCTAAATTTTCTGAACTACAAATGATTTGATTGTGCATACTTCAAAAATTATTGATGCAAACATCTCTTCCATAAAAATGAGGCTTCTCTAACAATGTTTTCTATATGGTGTTTCTGGAATTACACAATTGCATAGGAGGATATTCTTGGCCAATTTTATCTCTATATATCTGACAATCTATTTAGCACAAAGACCTAAAATCTTCCTCTATAAATCCACCTATCTTCCCTTTATGAGCTTTAGGATAGATAATTCCTAAAATGGCCTCTCTTAATGAGAAACATATGTTACAAAGACCTTTTAGAACACCCTTCTCCCCATCAAGCTTCACCCATAAGAAATATGGGAGTATGTTTATAAGAATTTTATAATAATTTGTTAGTGGAGGGCTAACATTAACAAAAATGTGTGTGTGATCACTAGCACTATGGTGTGAATCTAGTTAGACTTCTAGTGGATTTTTCTTTCTCACTTGAATTTGTTTTCTCTAGCTCTTCACAATATCTATTGCCGAAGCACAATGATGAAAGATTAAAAGAGTAAACATAACAACCAAAAATTGATAATTTTCCTTGGTTTTATCAAATCCTATCAGAATTTCTCTATCCTCTCAATAGTTCACATGGGCTTTTCCAATAGAAATTATTTTTTAACCCGTCAAATGTTGGACCCAAAATCTCACAGAAGAGGTCCAAAGTTTCTAGCATATTTTGGAATAATTTCTCATCCTCCATAATTGTGAGAAAAAATTCCTCTACAATGTGGCCATTAAAAGGTTCACCAAATATTTTTCTTAAGGAAAGTGATGCCTCTAATTTCACTTTAGTCAACTGCCATGCGAGAGGGTAGCCAAAGGCTTTGGTTACAGAGAGTCAACACATACATAGTCAAATCATGTAAGCAACTTTGTCTAATCGATATTTGTTATGGAATACAAGCCAACACATCTAGAAATGGTCTTAAAAGCATTGAGAGGATAAAAATCCATAGCCTATCACAAGGGATTATCTCAAGAAGTTGTTGTTGGGAATTTGGCTAGTTTCATGACATCAAGTTCCTTGTTTGAATCCCGCCTTGGGTGAGGCACACTAGTAGACTATCCAACAAGTTTTTTAGGGATGACATTGAATAATGTGGAGAGGCATCACTAGGGTTTCTCCATGATGTTTTAATTCAATAAAAAGGCCAAAACCAAACCTTATAGCATACACCATTGCAAAGATAAAATAACAAAATTTATAGCATAATGAATAAGGAGGATAAAATGCCAAAACCTATAGCACAAAAAATTAAGTAGATCAAAGAAAAATGAAAAATTGTTGTTGAGGATATAAAACAAATGATGTTGTCAAGAAGATATTGTTTGTAAAATTACAAAAAAAATAACCTTTAAAATTATAGTTATTGTTTTCCATCGAACATTAGAGAGTGCATCCAGTGCATCTTGTAGTATTTTTCACTATGCTAATTTAATAAAAAATAACAAAAAGGAATGCTTAAATAAGTAGGGAGGAGAGGGTTACTAAGTCTCCTAAAGTTGTAAGTCAAGAAGAAGGGCCATATTTCACATGAGGCTTGAAAATGAGTGAGGATGAGGTATCATCCTCATAACTATTCTCCTCTAAACCATTGGGACTAGAGTTTAGTGGAGGAGATAAAGAACTTTCATGCATAAAAGGAGACAAAGGGGATGAACCAATTGTTGGATACTTCTCTTCATACATCATACTCATTCACAACTTCAAAAAAGGGAGACAAAAACAATGATATTACTTTAGATTAAAAGAATGATATTAAATTGACATCACCCAAAAAGTGAAAGGGCATTTGCATTATTATAACCATTTTTTATTATGAAATGGAGTTACATTAAATCAACTATTTAATGTATAAAAACTTATAATTAATAGCATAACTCAAAAACTGAGTATGTCAGATCCTAGCTTAGCATTTTCAGGAAATAGCCATGGTCGTCACCAGCTGGCCACATATTCCAAATCTTGATAAACTTGTAGAATAAAATTGGTCTATGAGAATTTCATATATAGAAAAAGAAAAGAAAATGAAATATTATGTTTCAAAATTTTGAACCAAGGTCTAGAAGTCAACCTATAACAGTGAAGGATTTAAATTAGGCCCTCTATATAGTGTCTATACTCGATAAATAAAATATAAAATGAGAAAAAAATCAATAGTAAAAACTTAACTTGTAAATTTATTGGAAGTCATGGCATTGAAATTTTATTAAAACCCTATTAAAAACATAGAAATAGATGAAAAATCAACAAATTCTATTAAATTTGTAAAATTTTACAAAGAAAATAAGATTCATTTAAAAACAAATGTGATCTGAAGAGAAATTTCTACTGAAAATTATGTGAAAATGCCCTAAAAGGAAAAAGCATGGCTCAGTTCAATACTCGATTGAACCTCAATGTTAATTACAAAATTGATAATGTGACCATTAGGTACTTTTTATTTTGAAGAAATATTACTCAGAAACCATCAAAAGATTTTAGTTAGAAACCCTCGTGTCATAAATATGGAACATGTTAATCAGTTAAAACCTTTTTAATAATGATAGTACAAATGCAAGGGTAATTTGGTCATGATAACCATCTTAGGGGTTAGGGTAAATTATGTTAATGATAGGAAATAGAACATCTCTGAAGATTCCTTGCATAATTTGTAAAATTCTAAAGAGTTGCTAAATTAGCAAGGAATTTTTGATGTAATCTTGTTAAGAGCCTAGGAGAAGAGCAACAAAAGGTTAATTCAAGCTTATCCCTAATAAAATTTAAAACTATGAGATTACCTACTGCATGGGGCTTCCTTGTAAGGTATTAGGGCGAATGTGAAATTTTTTTTCAAGAACTATCTTTCATGACATAAAAAAAATAAAGCTGAAAATGGACTCACCCATAAAAAATATTATGATGAGAGTGAAGGGATTTAAGACCATCATCTGAATTCAATAAATGGAGAACACTTTTGAATTGAGGCTTCTGTGATCCATAATATTTGTAAGAATATTTCCAATGTAAATCACATGTAGACAACTTTTGTCGACGTGTTTCGAACCAACTAGTGTGGTTCATCGTCAGGACAAGTTGAAGAATCAGATCATAGCTACAAATTAAATAGGGAGAGCAACTCTTCCAAATGGCTAGGTGTGACCATTAAAGGTTGTCTACATGTGATTTACGCTGAAAATATTCTTACAAATGGAGAACACGTTAGCTGAGGTTGGGGTTAAGGATGACACCTATAACAACGTCCTTTTCATACTATAGGTAGACACCTAGAGCTAGGAGGCAAAATGGGATTTCGATGGATTCAGGTTTACTGCCTCACCATCAAAACAGTAATAAAGATATCTATAACTAGAATAAATCCCTAAATGAAGAGCCTTTTGTTTACCCATAAGCATGGGTAGATGCAAATCCCTTTATAATTTTTAAAAACCTATAAATCATTGACCTATGGCAAGAATTGTAATGTAATAAGAAATTGGTGTAGCTCCCAATCTTCATATAGATTGAACTCCTATATCATGTGCTTCATCTAAATGAGAAGTGTTAAATATTTGGGGAAAATGAAGATAGAAACAAAGCAAGTGACCAATTCTATCAAATTTAATTTTATTAGATCCTATTTAAGAGATATAAGCACAATTTTAAGTTGTGGCTAGGGTGTGTGTAATAAGATACAAATCGATGCCTAAAATTCCCATATAACTACTCCCAATAGTTTCTTGGGAGGAGTGGAGTGAACTCGAGTGAGAATGTAATAGGCCTGGAGAAACTTACATGTAATAAAAGTTAATAAAGGAAAAATAATAACCATGGTTGATGGGACAATTATTGTAAGCTGGATGTTGGGAAATATCCTAGTGATGGGGATCCCTTGTAATTGTTTAATGGCTAAGGAAACTGGAAAAGGCAATGGGTCAGGATTTGGAAAGGAAAAATGGAATTTTTGGCATATTTATTTATGAAAATAATGGAAGTTAGGAGAAAAGGGAGGTGAAAGGTCATAGGTTGCATGTGAGGAGGAAAATGAAGAAAATAGAGGCCTCATTCATAAAAATGCTTCTGAGGATCATTTAGTAACCTTTTTCCAGTTAAGTTTTTGAGCTCTCTCATTATTCTCTCTCTCTCATAATCTTGGATACTTAGAGTTTTATTGGAGCACTCTTGAAGGGTGTAGCATACTTGTATTTTTGGAGCAAGAAGCAAAAGGAAGAGAAGGAAAGTGTAAGAGGACACTAGGATTAGCAAATATAGTGGGATTTTGTTTCAGTTACCAAGTTATAATTATGTTTTCCTCACTCGTTTTGGTATCCATGGCATATGCATCTAGATTATTGGTCATGATTTGTCAACAACATGGAGGATTTCCTGGATTGACAGTGGATTTCCTAGTCTTGCCATTTCCTGGATAGCCATGGACATTTTGGGTTTATTTCCTTGTTTTGTTTTGGTTGGTTCTCATGTTTTCTTAGCTTGGTTTGAGTTAGTAGTTTCTGGAGACTTGGTTGGTTAAACAATCTAGGGCCCTGTAACAGCTTGGCTTGAGTTACTAGTCCCTTAGCCTTGGTTGGACAAATGCTTTGGAACCCTTTATCACCTTCAAATTTTACCTAAATATTGTTGTCAATTGAGCGTTTGTTAAACCCTTGCTGCTGGAGATACATATCCAACTTTTCATATCAAGCTCTAGGGGCTCGTTTCAAGCCATATAGGGCCTTCTATAGTTTTCATACAAGCTCTTCATTGGAGGACAACAAAAAAACTTCAGCATTCTCAATGTAAACTTCCTTTTCTGAATCTCCATTGAGAAAGACAGAATTCACTTCCATCTAATATACCTTGATGTTCTTATGAATGCCAAGTGTAAGAAAGATTCTTATTGCTTCTAGTCAAGCTAATTCTGCAAAGTTTTCTTTGAATTCTACTCCTTCTACTTGGGCATACTCTTTGTATACCAATTGAGATTTGTTCTTGATTACTTGACCTTCTTCATTTAGTTTTTTCTTGAATACCTAGTTGGTTCCAATAAAATTTTTCTCTGTGTGTTGGAACAAGCTCCCATGTGTCATTATTTTCAATGTGGTCCAATTCTTCATTCATGGATTTCACCCAGAACTTATCTTCACTTACTTAACAGAGGTTCTTGGGTTCTATCTTTGATGGCAGAGCCAAATTTGCATGACTTGTACTGCCCAAAAGTTTCCTTCTAGTCTGAACAACTTGTCTTTGATTTCCAAGAATTTGAATCTCATGATGTTCCTTTTGTACATACCTAGAGGGTGCCTTTGGCATTGAAGATGTGCTTTCTTCTTCACCTTCATTGTTTGAATATGTTTCATTCAGATCGACGGACTTCAAATCTAAGATTTCTTCATCATTTGAGTTCATTTTGCTACTAGAGGATTCAATTTGTGATCCTACTTCATCTACTATTACGTCAATGCAATCCTCAATATTCCTTGTCCATTTGTTGTGACACTTATATCCTTTGCTTCAAATATAATATCCAAGCAATATTCCTTCATCAACACATGAGTCAAGCTTCCCAAGGTTCTTTTTATTCCTTTTGATGAAACACTTGCTCCCAAACACCTTGAGGTGTTTAACTGATGTAGGTCTTCCATTCCATAACTCATAGTGAGTTTTATCACTATTAGTCCTAATTTGAGCTCTGTTAAACAGATATAATGTTTCTTAGGCTACTTCTCCCCATAAGTTGTGAGACATTCCTACTTCATATAACATCGTTCTTGTCAATTCCTAGATTGTTCTAGGCTTCCTCTCTACTAATACAATTTGGTAAGGATTTCTATCCACTAAGTACTGCCTCCTAAGGCTATTCTCTACACATAATTCCTCAAACCCTTTTGAGGTGAACTCTCCCCCTCTATTTTATCTTAAGATTTTTGTCTTCAAACATTTCTCATTTTCTACTTGAGCTTTAAAAATTTTGAAATGTGCAATTGCGTCTGATTTTTCTTTTAAGAGAACAATCCAAGTAGCCCTAGTGAAATCATCAATGAGCAACATGAAATACCCTTCTCCTTTTGAGGTCTTTGCTCTATTTGTGCCACAAGTATCTATTTGAATGAGCTCTAGAGATCTTGATGAGGTGAACTCTTTCAATTTGTAATGATTTCTAGTCTGCTTACCAAAATGACATGACTTACAAATTGTGTTATCGGGCTTCAAAATTCTTGGTAATCCTTTCATTGCTCCCAACTTGTTGAATTTTATCAAACAACCAATATTCATATGCCCAAGCCGCTTGTGCTACAACCATGCTTGACTTTTTTTTCTTAAGTAGAAGTTAACCCTACAATCGTCAAACACATATACATTATTGTGGGTTCTGAATTTTTTTCCCACCAATTTTCCATTTTTTATGCTGCAGATCTCATAGTCTTTAGATCAAAAGGTCACATCATAGACATTGTCACACATTTAGCTAACATTGAGCAAATTATGCTTGAGACCTTATAAATACAACACATTTTGTGATTTTGTTTTTTGATAAAGACTCACTACACCTGTACCCTTGATTCTTGTTGGGGCATTGTTTCAAAAGGTGACATTTCTTCCTCTATATTTTTCCTTAAGCATTATAAATTTTCTTAAGTCATATGTTTTGAACAACCACTATCGAAATACCATTTGTTTCCCTGATTATGAGATGATAAGGTAAGAGCACACCACATGTCTTCTTTACACTTCTGTTTCCACCCCCCATTATCCTATTGGATAACTGACTGTCTATCATATTGGGACTTAGACAGGTGTTCAAACCTGCATCTGCCCTCACTTCCTTTATGCCCACAATTATTACATTTGAAGAATTATACTTCACTTAGTAAGGGAGAGAAGAAATTATGATTTCTATGGGAGGAATATTGAGACTCAGAAATCTGATGTGTATTATATCTAAGATTTTCATCTCTTTCACCTCTAATTCTTATACAATCAATGTCCTTATGTCCAAAGATATGACACTTATAGCAGTGACCATAAAAAAATAGGTCTTCCTATTTTCAAAAGCATTATGAGATTAAGCAGGAAAATACATTGGTTGTTTGAATGATTGGTTTGTTCTCCATTAATGATCTCCTCTTTTATAAGGAGAGCTTCAGCGTAAATCACATAAGAAAGATTTCTGCCAACACGTTTCGAACCAACCAATGTGGTTCATCGTCAGGACAAGTTGAAAATACAAATCTAGCTCAGCATTTTAAATAGTCTAAGCAGAGACTCCAACGGCTAAAACCCTCTAACGGCTACTTTATCATTCAAGAACCCCAGTCAAACTTCCTCTAATTAATTTAATATTAAAATATTATTATATTCAGAGTTAGGTTAATCTGGTAGAAATAATTAATTTATTTAATTTCAAATATTACCCCATTATACGTATTACCATAACATAGTAATACCAGGGTATTAGAGATCAGGCAGATCTCTAATACCCTTGTTTTCTAACTCTTTAATTAATAGTATAACCATAACATAGTATTGTTATTTAGGACTTTTATAGATTAATTAATTAATATTTATTTTTAATATTATTAATTATATATATTATTATTTTTATACATATAACATTAAAAATTAATTTATATATAATATCAAATTAATCTGCAATTATCCTAATTTAACCTTTTTTATAAAATTAATACATATAACCCCTCGTATTTTTATTTAGGACATTAATTAATTAACTAATTATTATTTTTATAGGACTTATTATATATATTATTATTTTACGCATACAATCTCAATAATTAACGTATATATAATGCATTATTATTTTAATAAATTATTAATTAATTTTTAATTGACCCAATTTATTTAACCCCCTTCTATAAAATTAATTGTAAATTGATTATAAATAAGATTAATTGCAATTAGGGTAACAAAAATAACAAATAGGGCATTTAGTAAATTAGGTGTAATAATTAAAGTATTAGAATATACATATATATGTAGGTTAGATTTAAAGAATTAATTAAATAAATATTAACATATATAGATATATATAATTTTACGTATAAAGAGGTAATATTTGAAATTAAATAAATGAATTTTTTCTAACAGATTAACCTTTAGTTATATTTTAATATTAAATTAATTAGATGTAGTTTGACTAGGGTTCTTGATTGATAAAGTAACCGTTAGAGGGTTTTAGCTGTTGGAGTCTCTGCTTATACTATTTAACACGATGGGCTAGATCTGTATTTTCAACTTGTCCTGATGATGAACCACATTGGTTGGTTCGAAACGCGTTGGCAAAAATCTTTCTTATGTGATTTACGCTGAAGCTCTCCTTATAACTAGATTAACTTTTCTAAAAAATAAAACACTACAGCTATGGAGCACACATTATGCATTATAATGACTTGTGAATTTCCTCTGCTATATATTTTCAGTAATCAACAGCCTACAGCTATGGAGTATACGTTATACATACTTCTGAATTTCCTCTGCTATATTTTTCAGTCATCAACACCGAGGCAGGAGTCCATTTGTTATCCATCTCTTGAGAATAACATGATACTCTGTAACTTGATCCCATGCATCTTCCTGTGGCATCACTGGACGGTTTCACTGCCCTCCATACCTTCTTTGTTCTGTCCTTGCACAGTGTTCTCTCTCCCTTCATTACTGGTGATGCTCTCTTAGTGCCTGTCAAGTATGTAGTAGTTCTCTCACCCTGCATTAGTGGCGATGCTCCCTTGGTTCCTGTTGAGCATGTATCCTTCATCCTAGCAAAGAGCTTAACCGTGTCTGCATTTTTATTCAAAGTAATGATGTCCTTGAAACTCTCGAGGAGCTTAGAAAGCTTGTTATGACCAAGATGGGTGAGATCAATAACCTTGCCCGTACCCGCTTTAAACTTGTCATAAATGGATGATATCTCAATCCCATCCCTGAAAGACCCGTTCACAACCTCGCTTAAAAGCCACATCTTCAGGTCCTGGATGGACGCTTTGGGCTTACCTCCATTTTTTCTGGCTACCACTCTCGACTTTAACGTAGCTTTAATCAAGGTCCTTCCCTCATGAGTAATAACCTCCCCGCTTGAAGTTTCAGCAGATTGTCCCTTATATTCAATCGCTCCATTTTTTGTGGTTACCACTCTCGAGTTTAACGTAGCTTTATTCAAAATCCTTACCTCATGAGAAATAACCCCGCTGCTTGAAGTTTCAGCGGATCGTCTCTTATATTCAGTCGCCACAATCACATTTTTTCTAGTGTTGATATCGTTATGACTCTTCTCCTTAAATTTTCCAACAGGATCTGAATCAATGTTGTCAGGCTTCCACACTCTCTCAAATCCTGTTTGTATAGGGAATATAAAAATCTCGTTCGGCGCTACGCTCTTCAGCAACGCCACATCTTTGAATACTTCAAGAAGTTTGACGAGCTTAAGAAACC
The DNA here is from genome assembly GCA_000404065.3 of Pinus taeda. Classification (NCBI taxonomy): domain Eukaryota; kingdom Viridiplantae; phylum Streptophyta; class Pinopsida; order Pinales; family Pinaceae; genus Pinus; species Pinus taeda. Next base: position 58,744 of record APFE030980387.1, read on the forward strand.
CTAGGTGATTGAGGTCGAGAACTTTCCCAGTGGCTTTCGTAAATTCCTGATAAATATGTGATATGGGGTACCCTTTTCTGCCATGCTTCTTCAAAAACTGAATAAGCCAAGAATTTACATCATCCATGGAAGCTTTCTCAAGGTCTGAAGCCCGATAGTTTCCGGTGGAAAGCACTGGATTGTTGCCATCTTTGATACCAGATTGGTTTAATCTGCTCCAGTGGTATAATACGCTTTCGCTCTGCCCAAATGAAAAGATTGGAAACAATGTAAAGAGAGAAACTTTATATTTATTTTGTAAATGAAAGTATACTGTTTCTTTCTATAATTTTGAAATTTAGGTATAATTTTAAATATTTATTTATTATTTTATAATTTAGCAAAAAATATTTTAATCTGCTCCAGTGGTATAATACGCTTTCGCTCTGCCCAAATGAAAAGATTGGAAACAATGTAAAGAGAGAAACTTTATATTTATTTTGTAAATGAAAGTATACTGTTTCTTTCTATAATTTTGAAATTTAGGTATAATTTTAAATATTTATTTATTATTTTATAATTTAGCAAAAAATATTTTAATGGGAATGTATAAGTGTGGAGAGAAATCAATTTGTTTAAGATGTTAATAATACTGCTTGAGTGGGCCTAAAGGTTAAGAGCATGTGTTTCCTCCTAAGAGGTCACAGGTTCAAAAACCAGAGGGGGTAGAGTATGTATGCCTTCGTAGACTTAGCAGTGAAGTGGGTCCCTTGTCCCACAAACAAGGGGGTCTCATACACCAATTTGGTGTCTGGCTTGGTTGTGACCTTAAAAATGGATATTATTATATTATTTTATATATATGTTAGAAACTAATTTCTGGTAAATATCAAGTTTTTATATGTTCATTAATTAAATTTAAATATGAAATTTTAAAAATATATTTAATTTATTTGATTAAAACCCATATTATTTATATTTTATATGTATTTTGCATTTTTATTATAATTTTCAAATTTCTATTATATATTTATTATTAATTTTGATAAATTTTATTAAATTATATATTTTAAAATATCATAATTATCTATATAAAACATTATTATTTTAATTATTTTAATATTATATATATATATATATTATATAATATATTATATATATATATAAATTTTGTAATTTTATTAAAAAAACAAAATACAACAATATACTTAAATTCTATTTCTTCATCTATTTTCTAAGTCACCGGATTCGTCCTAAACCCCCTGCGAATCCCGAATCCGGCGAATCCGACACGATTCGATCCGGATTCGTGTCCAAATCATAGGACACGTCGTGTCTGTTTTGGACACGTCGTGTCCGAGGGCGTGTCGCGATTTTCAGGGGCGTGTCGCGATTTTAGGACACGTGTCCGGTTTCTAGGACTCGCTAAGCTCAATGCGGGAAAGAAAAGGGCGTGTTTTCTCATTAATATTTTCATTTGGCAAGTGATTTGTGCTGTTGCAGCAAGGAGTAGAGCATTTTGGCAGCTTCATGATCAAGTCTAGGCCCTAGTATTGATATGCTATTCATGGTAATGTTAAATTCTTAAAGTAAAAGTGACATCCTCCTTAATCTTCATTTTCATCCTTTTACTTAAATTTTTAACATTACCATGAAATGACTCAGGATGTTTGAGAGTGGTTCCGGCCTCATTGGATTTCATATGGAGAAAGTAGAATTTTAGATTTCATTCAAATTCCAGCAGACTTATCAGTTTTTCAAGATTTTAGGATTGGGGGATTGCAATGTTTCCATTGAATTTTGTCATGTATTAGGGTATGGAACTCGTATTTAATCAAGAGCACCAAACCAAGAGCTTCTGAATATGTCGCTCCTGCTCCCGTTTTGCTCCTGCTTCCCGCTTTCGCTCCCGCTCCCAAGTAACACTGTTCCTAATGATATGGGTCTGCACACCACTGTTGAGTTGGCATTGGCCAACATGGATCTCAATGATCCAGTGCTAGA